>VBRH01000312.1:94681-106550 GCA_014578085.1 Cardamine resedifolia | reverse complement strand
ATCATTATAGTTTTTAGGTGAGTTCTTTACCTTCTAGAGTGTCTCCTTCAGTAACTCCCTTGTATGCCCAGTCACAGGCTGCTTTAATTCCTTCCGATGCGTATCTGTATGATGTTTACAGAGGAAAAGCAAGTGGAAGAAGTTAAATCTGGTTTCTTGGTGGCTTGAAGAACAATCACTTCGATTCAAAGGTATTGTAATCTTGTATCTGACTTACATGTCTGGACATGCCGTCTTGTTTGTGCAACTCTCCCATATCTACTGAACTAGACGGGTAAGACAGACGTTTAAAAAACTTTTATACAGTTTCATCAGTCTTTGTGGAATGTAGCATACACGTAGAGAACAGTCTTTTCGATTCACGAGTACCTAGAAGACAGCTATTTTTAACGACAATTTCTATAAGCCAGCTAATTTATCCACACTTCTTATAGCATACTATATCCTTTCAAACTTTGAATATTCAAAGAGTCTTCTTATACAGTTTTGAGTTTTCATTAGCTCATATTGTATTCTATATTATATTTTGTTAAACAAATAATAATTTTGGAAAAATAAGGAAGGGCCGTGTCGGTTTAGGAAGCCAAAAATTGTCTATGTGCATGTATTAAAACTTATGGTGTTTGCTAATACCTCTCATTTACTGTTTAAACCAATCTTTTGAACGTGATAACTCACAAAACTTGTATATAAAAGCCTAAAGACCAGGAAAAAAGAAAATAAAGACGATTTGACATTTGTGTCCTCATTATCATCTTATTAAGTAACCAACAATGACATTTTAATAAACTATTATATTAGTATAGTATTAGTAACACACTCATTTTTGGTTCTAGAATATATGGTTACAATTAAATTCATGGATTTTTTTACGAAGAATGCCACAAAATTCGATTTCGGCTTTTGTAACTGCCATTTGTTGAACTGTCTTTCAAAAATGTCATTTTGTAAAGACATATATTTTAGTGATTTGACCAAACTACCTTTAAAATTTTTATGGTAGAGTTAATAGTTAAGAATCTCAACCAAACAAACATATTTCTATTCGAGATGGACAACAATTTACTGAAATGGACAAAATGCGTCGGAATGTTTGTTAGAAATTCTTAAAAACCCATAAATCCAAAAACATAATATGGATAAATATAAACTGGAATTCCTAGAAATCATGATCATTAATATTGATCAGTGTTGTGGACAAAGAAACAAATAAAAAAAAGATGGGTGCAAAAAAAACAATTCAAATCTTGAAATTGTTTTCGTCAAAGAAGTAGGGAAAGAGAGTAAAGAGTGACAGAGGAAGAAGAAGAAGTTTTGATGGACAGAGTGAGATAGAAGAAAAAGAGAAGAAGAAAGAAAATGTTTGATAAAAAGAGGAGAAGAAAGAGAGCATGTGATGAAGAGAGAAGAAGAAAGAAAATGTTTGATAAAAAGAGGAGAAGAAAGAGAGCATGTGATGAAGAGAGGAGAGAAATTTGGATGATAGGTTAACTATAGTCTAATTTAGTATTTTCAATTTAGGAAAATATATGTTTGAAAGAGGATTAAATTTTTTTTTTTTTTAAACAAGTTTTTTTGAAAGAAAAAGTGTGACATGTGGCATTACTTGTAATGTTACCCAAATTCATTTAATTAAAATTTAATCAATATAAATCTCATTCCATGGATAAATTTTCCCATTTCTCAGATTTTTTTACATTGTAACAAGTTGCTTGACTCTGTAGTAATGCATTAAACATTCAGATAGAAAGAGCTGGTGAAGTACCCAACTTGATGTAGTGGTGGAAGTTGAACTCAACTTTTGTTTTTTCATAGTTGTTTATGAGACTGTATTGATATAATTGAGAACACACTTGAAAACAAAAGTGAATATTACAATGCAAAGTCCTAGTAGATGTAATAGATCAAAATATCTTTTGTAGATAAAACAGAGACATGTATGATAGTTTAGCCTGAGACTACCAGGCTTTGAACACACTTGCTTAGAAGAAGAAGAAGAAGAGGAAGATAAAAACATTCACTCATCTGATGGAAGCAAGCATTGGTCGACCATCTCCACGAGGTATGGATTCTCTAGTGCAGCCGCCACACGCTCCTTGTCGTTTAGTTGTTTATTCACTGTATTTTAAGAGCAAGATATTAGAGATTGTCTAAAACAACAAAATATGGATCCACGCTTGATATTTCATTCGCTAATTTACGAATCAACTGAAACTTTGCTCTGTCTTTCGATGTCTTTGGCGAAAAGGTTGATCTAAACCATAACAAGTATATAAAGGAGAAAGATATCAAAAAAACCATAACAAGTAGCATACACGTAGAGAACAGTCTTTTCGATTCACGAGTACCTACCGTGATATTCTCTTGATTGCATCCACCATTCCTTCTAGTTCAGCGTTGTAGAGATCTTCTTCAGCTGTCTCAATAATGCTGGAGTCCCAAATCTGTATGACTCTTAAAGTTTAGAACTTTGTGATTATCTGATGCTCAAATTATATATGTGTTTGGCAGTTCTTACATGATGGAGGTTAGCTTTTCTCCTGTACCAATGCACTTCAATGGTGTTCCCTCCTTTGTCTGAAGCAAAGCTCACATGTAGAGGCTGCATTTTCACAACTATGCTATTCAGATATATCCAGATAAGAAACAGGGTTATCTTTATCGGATTTATAACTATACCTGATGTACCGCATAATTATTGTTTTGCTTTACGTAAAAATATATTTCATGATTTACACTATTTTAAAATAAATAAAATTCCATTAATATTTGATTTAACAAAAGAGTTTTGGCAATTTGATGAAAGTGTTAAATTTTTATCCAAATTTAAATTTTAAAAGTTAATAAAGAGATTTTTTTTATTATATTGTTATGTATGGTAATGTTGATGAATGTTATTTGAAAGGTGTTTATATTGGTTTAAAGAGTGGTAATTTTGATGTTGTATTAATATAACTTCAGAGTCCGATCATGAAAATATAACTTGAAGCTATATAGCTTTCTTTTTTATTTTTATTATTTGTTGGTCGTTTGAAATGTGGCAAAGATTAAATAAATCGGTTTAAATGGTATAGAAATCCTGAAATTATTTCTATCATTGGTATTAAAGCAATGATTCCTATTCGGTGCTTCAAGATTGGCGATAAATTTTTTTCGTGACATAACATGTTATTATAAATATAAATTATTATTAGTTTGTGAATGTTTTTTGTTTGTTAGAAATGTAATTTACGACACCATATATCTTATTTAAGAAAATATTTTTGTTCAATTTATCATAACAGTTTATCCAATATTTTTTATTGATTGAATCGTTGTGTCATTTTATATTTTTTTTTATCATTATAGGGAACAATTAAGAGAGTATCTTAGAATGATGAGCATGTTGATGGCAGTGAGAATAATAATATTGTTGTTTTTTTACCAATCAATAACAAATAAGAGAGGAGTCTAGAAACACTAAAAAAATAAAATCATATTCAATGATACTCACAGCTAATATCATTGTTTGCAGTTGGATTTTAATCAAATATATATTTATTTTAAGTTTAGTTTTGTTATTTTTTAATTTTGACTTTGTTCAAACTGTTTCAGTTTTTGGAATATAAAAAAAAAATTTGAGTATGTATATTTATCTAATTTTTTTTGTAAAAATTGGTTTTATATATTATATTTAATATTGATATAAATTTTTTTAATATGTGATATTATCGTTCTCCCCGCGACAATCGTGGGGGTCCAAATCCTAGTATTGTTAACAACAAACTAAATAAAGGAATTAAAACATATATATATATATATATCTTACCAATGTAAAGAAATTTGAAAAATAACCTAGGTTGGGATTAAAGAAAAACGAACTCTTTTCATGATGCAAAACATTGATACCTTTATCTTAGTACTATTATTATGTAATTATATTTTAAAAAATAAACTTATTACAATGTTATTTTAAATATGACAAAATTTTGAATTCATTAAGGGTAAAATTAATATTAAAATAAATCATCTAAAAATTATAATTTACATAATATTTATTTAATTAGAAACAGATAGTATTATTACACAAGATTACAAATTTCAAGAGAAATGAGAAGATCAAAGACAAGAATAGACTAGGAATGTATATATGTATTCAAATTTGTTTATAAAAAGGCTCAATTTTTAGGATTTGTTACACTTGGAGACGATTCAAGTATAATTGATAAAACACCTTTCCAAGCGAAATTAAATCATAGTTTAAAGTTCTGAAATCCAAAAAATAAAACGATTGACTCAACTCCAGTGGAGTCCAAATTGTATCGAGAAGAGTAAATTAGAGGAGAAATGCAAAACGGAATGAGAAGAAACAGTTGAATCTGGTTGTGATTAAATCAAGTCAGATCGCCGATGAACGGAGGAATCAAAAGTGGAAGAAAGGCAACTGCGACATTGTCGACAATGAGAAGCTCGTCGTCACTATCCTTCCTATGTTCTAACTTTTTTTGGCGACTACCATCAACCACATTCCACAAAACCATAACTACCAAATCGTCCATAAGCCGAACAATCCAAAGGAGGAGGTCCGGAAGGTGAAGTGGAGTTTACTTGGGGGAGCAGGAGGATCGAAGCAGCTACTGACTTGGCGGTTGTCGGAAAGGGGCAGAGACGGTCGCTCCGAAAGCTGAGATGGATGAGTTGTCGGAGCAGAGATCGAGGGTGGGGGGACAACCATAGGCTCATGACCAAAACGCATTGTCGAGGAAGCAGAGAAGAAACTCACCAGTGCTGATACAGGAGGAGAAGAGACCACACGCCAATCAAGAAGAGGAAATCGCAAGGTCGCCAGAGATACGCCGGAGGAAGAAGGTCATTTCAGGGTATCGCGGCTACCTCGGGGTGTGTGCCAGCTTATTTTCTGGTCAAGGAAGGCATGGAGAGAATTTACCGAAAAGTGGGACATTATATACTTAATAAAATTTAAAGAGTATTCGCAACTCATGGCAAAAAAACATTGGTTTGACAAAAATTACTAAATAGCCAATTAAAACATAAAAACTACCATAAAACATTAGATTAACAATGAAATATAGAAAAACTTACTAAAATCAAGCAGTGACACATCAAAAAAATATTAATCTTGCCTGGAGATGAGTGAGCGGGGAAGCCTTTAAGACTATTTTTGAGATGGTGATATTGCATTTTGTTAATCTATCATAGCTAATTGCCTTGGTGCAGTTGTTTTTGCTAAGTTTTAGAGTATATCTTTTGAGATGATGATGATATTGCATTTTGTTATTTTGTTACGTTGAGATTAAGATCATTCATAATAATGAATAAATCAATTCATCTTTGTCGAAAGTGAATCCAAGTTGAAAATGTAATCGTTGTTCTTATAGAATAATCACCACAAATTGATTTGAGTTTAGGTCTCATGTTCCTTTCACATGACCTCGTTAGAGTCCCAGACGCGTTAAGATGTGTGTGCCGTTGGTATACGTCTATCTACTTTAGTTCCTTATTCATATCTCACATAAACGTTAAAGGGAAATCTTTATTATATTCTATGTTCTTCACTCGTATCTCTGCGAATATTCTTTTAAGAACTTGTGGGCTTTGTGCTGCCTCTCTTGGTACTTGCTTGGATCTTCTGCTCGACTCTTCCCCACTAGCACATGAAACGAACCTGTTTCTAAATAACAGATGATCCATCTCAAAGATTATCAAATGTGACAAAAGATGGTACTTCATGTGTTAAAAATAGATATGTCATGTCTAAAAGGGTTTAATAGATATCATATCCATGCTACTAGTCTATACTGTGAGGTGGAATTTGTATGTACAATTTCCATCACTAATTACAGAGGAATCAAACCTTGTTAAGCTTTTCATTGCGTCTCCATCAAAAGATATTAAACCAACTTACAACTATTTTGATTCCTGCAAATGAAGTTTGAGTGCTCCAACAACAACAACAACATTACTTGTTTGTGCTCACACTAATCTGTTTTTGCCTTCTTGTACAACTTAACCAAGAAGTTTCACCGGTGGTTCTTGACTCCACCAAGTGTTCGCTTGTGGAGCACGAATCCTCAACCTCATGTTTGGTATTGGTCAGCTCGGGAAGCTTTCGAAACCGCAACTTGTCAAACTTTGGTTTGTGCATGTACTGGCAGAGATCCCATGATCCAATGACTTGGCCTTCAGATCCAAACATGTCATGTTTCTTGGAAAACATGACAGATGAGGAGTAGAAACAAGGGTTTTCGATTCTGATGTTGGTCCACTCGGAGTTGCATTGAGCGGGTCTGCAAAAGCTGAGTTGAGGTCCCAAGAACTTAACAGCCACAACACAGTGAGAAGATGAGGACATGGCCACGTTGGTCACAATTTGGGTTTGGCAATGAGGCAGAGTTACAAGAGGAGGTAGAGGAATGCGTTTTGGATCTGCATCAGATGCAACAGGGTTTAGATCGTCTCTGCATTTTTCTCTCAATTTTTGTGTCACTGCTAGCTCCATTCCTGGCATAGTTCTCTCAATTTTGACGATTGTGTTCAAATGATATATATTAGAGATTTCTGAAAGCCCAAGTCTTTGGCATATTCAAGTTTGCCTAGTGTTTGTGCTCTCACTAATCTGATTTTGCTAAATATTTTTCTAGACAGAAAATAAATGATAAAACATCCAAAGGATCCTTTTATTTATATAATATGAAAGGACCCAAAACAGTTCCAAATCATTCCAAACAACATGTCAACAACAACAACAAAAGTTCAAACGATAACAAAGCAAAGGAAAGAGATCATATCATCATAGTACGTAGTTGTTTTGTTTTTTTTCGCTATATCGGCGAATTTAAGGAACCAGAGAGAGAGATCTTAAGCACGTTTCAAAACTACCATGAAGATGACGACTACAGCTAATCCAAACAGAGAACGAGGATCATTGAAAAACGTCTGTTTCTTGTCATTTCCATCATCTGTAACTGATCCTAACCCAAATAAGTCCCCAAAGTAGGAAGAGACGTTTTCCATCAATCGAACCGCTTTCAGCTTCATGTCTTGCAGAATCTCTAAGAATTCCATTGGTTTTGCTTCCATCACTTCACACTCAGTCGTGCTCGAACCTTCAGATTGGTCGTCGTTGTCAGATTCAACCTGATGATATGTACCAGCTGAAAAAATGGAAAGAACAGTTTCGGTTGAGTTACTTAATAGTAAAGACATGTTAAACACCAAATGATTCACTAGTTATGATGAAGCTTTCTTTACCAGTATTGTTGGTCTGGAGAAATTTCATGAGATCTTTGTTTTCCATTACAGCATCCCATACTTTTGGGTCGCACGCAATAGAAGCAACAACAGTCTGTAAAAGTAGAAACAATTAGACTAGTCTCAAAACTTTTGTGTTACACATAAATTAACAACAAATGTGAAAGTGTAGCCACCAGCATAATTTTTTATACGAAGCAATCTGAGATACATATATATATATATGTAACAAGATCATAAATGTTTCTACGTACCTGTGCAGCGGTGTTTTCACTGAGAAAAGCGAAAGCTTGAAGAGCAACTTGTGGAACAGCTGATTCAACAGCTCTGTTCTCAGAAGATTGAAAATTTGAGAGCATATTGGAAACAGAACCACCTTCTTTTGATTCTTCCATGGTAGAAGACGACTTTGAAGATGACAGATAAACCCTAACAAATGTTGTATAATCCATTAAACAACACACATGTAAGCACAAAAACAGAATTAACCGTTTCAAAATGAAAACCTTTTTTCACCAATACACTTCAAACTCTGAAAAATTCTTCTACTTTCTCAAATTGTAAGCTAATTAGATAAAAAAAACCTAAGTCTAAGATTAGAGATCAGAAGCCAAATTAGGTCAAATCAATCCAAATCCAATAATTCGAGATTTAGGGCAATTCAATTCAATCCAAAACCAATAATTCGACATTTTTAGCAAATAACTTACGAATCGATAGCTTCTTTGAGATCTTCAGTAGCTTCCTTAGCCTCTTGAAGAGTCGGAGGTTTGCTGAAAACAACTCTAGGAATCGGCTCTTCTTCAACACCGGCAAATTCCCAATCGTCCCAAACCGGTCTCTGCATGATCATCGGCTCTTCTTCGACGGAAGGATTAACCGCCGATGAAATCGAAGCCGAAACAGGTTTAGACGCGGCGGCGGAGGCGCTTTTGACCCTAAATTGCTCAGTCGCCGGAGGAAATCCGAATCCTCCCCTGAATCCTCCTTTCGCAACACCGAATCCAGCTACCTTCGCTGCCGTCGTCATAGCTCTTCCTCCTCCCATAGCTGTTGATCCTTACGATTTCGGAGATTTGGGAATAATTGAATTGTTGCGATTTCGATGAAGATGATTCTGAATTGATTTTTAACGAAAAAAATGCCTTATCCATGAAGTAAAATGACGTCAGCAATAAATGGCCGATATTTTTTTTTATTAATCATCGTGATTAGGCCCAAATCTTATACACTTGGTCAAAGTATCTTATTAACTAATTACGAATCTGGAATAGATTCAGTTCATCGTAATATTTCCGTTTTTATTCGGTGAATATTGTTTAAGATTAGCATTATTCTAAATAAATTTAATATGATTTGTAGTTTCCATCCTTTGTAACTTGATCCTAAAACTTAAACAATTGTAACCTTTTTTGCCTCTTTTAATATAATGCAACAAGTCTTATTAAAAAAAAAAAATTCTCAATTTTTATTTTCATTCTTTCAATTTCTACTCTTTCTTTCTCCAGTATTAATGGTCGACCAAAAAATACAAACTCATTAGCTCTTATGAGAAGTATTAGTAGGGTCTATTACTTTTTAACTTTTTAAAACCATAAACTATTAGTTGTGATTGATAAATAATTAAATATCTATGATACCTCTAAGAGCATGTATCACTAAAAGATTTACATAGTCTCTCGAACCAAAAAAATTAATATTTTATTATAAATTGATTATATAATTAAATTTTAAAAAATTTTAAAAAATTAAATGAGTAAGAATTAGATTAGTGCAATGAAAAGTCTTTCATCAATATCCATCTCACTTTCTTTCTTCTTTTTTAATTATTTTTATTTTTTTAATTGTGAGAAACTCAACTGTCATTATCTAAGTTATGTATCTACCAAACAAATAAGTTATTTTCCATAATCAATCTATTAATGAGCCTCTTCATCTTCATATTTTTCCACAAAACTCAATCACATCAGCATTTTTATATTACAAATTTTAAAAGTTCACTCCAGTCATAAAAAAAACAAGTGACTCTTAAAGCAAAAATATTGGTAATCTCTCGATGGGGCTTTCAACATTAAAAAAATTAAAAATAATTAATTATAAGAGAGAGAGAGGGGAAAATCGGTTCTCAAATAAAAACTAGAGCCTCTCTTAGAGATTATGCATCCACATGTCAATCTCATTAGTTATAAGTTTTTTATTTATTTAAAATTTAAATATATAATTAATTTGTGTTAAAAATGTTAAAATAATATATATGAAAGACTGTGAGAAACTCCTCCCAATGCGTATGCTCTTCATGATGGACTGAAAAGTGAATATGCAGGCATTTATTATCCAAACGAATCACATTTCATAATAGTTTAAACATTTCTTTGTAATTTTTCTCAACCTATCTCATACGGTTATATGATTTTTTTGCCTTGTGAGAACCAATTGTATCTCAATCTAACTTTTCACCAATCGTATCTGATAAAACAATTGTAACTTTTACCTCTTTAATATAATGCTATAAATCTTATAAGAAAAACAAAATTTTAGCATACTCTATTTTCATTTTTTCCAACTCTTTTTTCTCCAGTATTAAATGGTCGACCAAAAGAATACAGACTCATCAGCTTTTGGATGAGAGTTATAAGTAGGGTCTATTTTCGACAGTAAAACTATTAATAGATAAAAGAAACAAAAATTTTATATTTATCTATAAGAGATGATACAATGTTACATTTTTAAGGAGAGAGAGAGAAAATGTTACATAAAAATAGGGAGAATGAGTAGAATAATCTTAATAATTGATTTAATTGCTAATTTAACTTAGAAAAAATAAGAGTTAAGTGAGTTCTTTTAATAACAAAAATACATTTAAAAGCATTTGTTAGGAAAAACCTAATAACAAAAGTGTCATTATCAATTAAAACTACATCAGCATTTTTTTTTCGTTTTTTTGGAAAAATAACAATTATTTACAACTTTGCCACCGTAAAAACAAAAATCTGCATAATAAATCTACGGCTCTATGTTGTGCTAGATTTGTTTTTATGTAAGATTTAATGTTCCGCCTCAGATTTTTTTTGCAGATTTAATTTATACCAGAGATTTACTTATTTGAATGGTGGCAAAGTTTTTAATTAATCGCAGAGTTATTAACTTTTGTAGATTTATTTTTCAAAAATCGCGATAGAGGCAGCATATTATTTAATCTATTTAAGATGTAAAAATTTCTACGGTAGATTTTTATTTTGTCGCCGATTTATTTTGGCAAACTTAATATTTCTTTGTAGATTTATTGATTTAGTTGCTATAGAGTTTTATTTTACCTACAAGTAACCGTATATTTGATTACCAAAAATTAATTGTTTGATTAACATCGTAGTTATCGCAGATTTGTTTCTTGTTACGGAAGATTTAGTGTTTTCTGAAAAAACAAACATTAGTTATGGTAGATTTTTTAATTTGTTTTACGGCAGACAATTTTCTTACTAGAATAATTTTTTTTAGTGTTCGTAGATATATTATGGCAGATCTGTTACATGCATGTTACCGCATACTTTATATCGTATGCTTATTTGAATGACATCGCAGAGTTCTTATCATTTTACCTAATTAATGACAGAATTAATAGAATTTTATTAGAAACAACATAACTTTGTCAAGGCTTAAAGGTTTATTGCGGTTTGGCTCTTACCATTTCTACTTGACTCTCTTTCTTTCTTTTTGTTTTCTCATCACACAAACAAAACACAATAATCCCCTCTCATATATCAACTTTCATTGTAGTTCTAATGGAAAAAACAAGACATTATTCCTCTTGAAATATAAAAGATGAGTCTGAAACTGTCTTTTCCACAATTGTATGGATCATATAGTGTTCAATTTTAGAAATCCAGTCTCATTTCTTCATCTGAAAAATCAATCATAAACTTTTAGTAACAACATAGTTTAAGCAGTTTCAGATTTGGTAAAAGAAACACTCATTTATCATATCATCAAAGTTGAAAACATCTCATCATAATCTCAACACCAAAAGAAACTATCAACACACTGATTATTGGTTTGTAAGTTTAAAAAAATTTGGTAAAGACAGAGATGAAGTCTAAGGACCAAACAACAGTAACAGTATTTTTTCGCAAAAGGGAAGAAATACAGAGATATTCAATGGCAAGCCACTGGCTTCTACTCTTTCTTAGCCTAGTGACGAAAAACCAGAGCCAGTCCCAAGATAAAAAATTGGAACAAGAAATTGCAGAATCTTGATAATGAATTCTGGTGTCTTGTCTTGGTTGTAGGCTGGTTGATGTGGTCCAACGTGTGTTCTTGTTGCTAGAACCCTAGAGAAATTGATCTCACCAATGTAATCTTTCTCCATCATGTCCCTTTCAGAGTCACTGTGACCAACATCATCAAAATCATTCGTAGCATCTTTCCCTATAACAACAAAAACACCACAACATAGAAAGTCATTAAGTAGTCTCAAATCCGCAAAATGTTATATCATTAAGAAAATCTTCCCCCACCTGTTGAGGACATCAAAACTCCATCACCTCCAGGATGATCATCCATGAATGGAGTCGCATTATACACCTAAACTCAAAAGTTCAAGAACCCAAACATATCAACCTCA
>VBRH01000312.1:78954-93464 GCA_014578085.1 Cardamine resedifolia | reverse complement strand
TATATATATATATATATCAAGAAAAATATTGCCCCAATTTAAGCATAGCCGGTTTTGGGCGAAATTAGATGAAACATCGACATGGAGCCCAATTTTTAAAACAAAATTTATAATAGAAATATGCCCCAATTCTTGCAACTTTCGAAAAAACCCTAAATTTTTGTTTTTGTTAAGGGCTCTATAAGTCTTAGATCTCGGACTCTGCATTTACGAGAGATATGAACTATCAAGTGAGGAAGAAAATCATCGAAGAGGAAAAAATGATATATTTTTTTTTTTTTACAATTAGATGTAAATGTTTTAAAATATTTTGAAAGAGTTTGAAGAATTTAAAAAGAGAATTGTTTTATAGAAGAGTGATTCTTTTTAGCGAATAGTAGTTTAGCTTCGAATACCAAACCAAGTCATAAAAATGCATCGTAACTATGATCAATTTAGCCTCGGATGGAGATGAGTTTATCACTCCTCTTTTTTTTTTTCTTTTATGAGTGAGTGTTTTTTTATTTATATAAAATTTGGGAGTGAGTCTTAACATATTCATACCTCTGTGGCATATCCATATCGATTTAAGATATAATAACTACATGAGTTATCATAATAGTGTTTTGGTACTTCTAAGTTAGTTCATGTATCATAAAATCCTCAATAGGTTCACAAAGCAGAATTCAAAGAATATTCGACATTCAGGCGCTTAAGGTTGGCTACTTTGAGTTTTAGTCGATTGTTATCTTTTTGTCTTTAAAATTAGTTTTTGTTTGTTTGTTGGTCTTCTACAACTTACACTAGTTATCACATATCGACCACATTACCAGAAACCATTAAACAAACAATCCCGATTTTAGAGTTAATTTTTCTTTTTTGTACTTTAGTTTCAATTAGACCTAAATTATACAAAAAATTAATCATATAGTCTTATACATGGAATTTTTTTTGTTGAATTCCCTACAAATCAATTAATGTAAAACCTTTTAAAGTCCATTAATGTGTTTGACAAGTGACGCAAATTTATATATTTTAAATTCTTCGATCAAATTTAAATTAATTTACGATTTGAAGCCACCTTGTGAATATATCACGATAATTATTTAAGACACCAATACTAAGTTTATCAAACTATAACCGCTGGACTATGTAAACAATTAAGTAACAAAACATAGACATTACTAACAAAACATTGTCAGTTTAAAAGATAATGAAATTACTATTTTAAACTAAAATTAATACATAGAATAGAACATTGAGAGTCTCATCTTTACAAGAACTCACAAATATCTAAGCTATTCATATAATTAGCATACTAATCTTTCTGATTAGTTCATAATTTGCAAATTTTCAAATGGACAAACGGGGCTCTCGGTTCTTCTTTATTCTTCTCATCTTAGAGCTTTTCAAATCCTCTATCTCTTCTCATCGTTTTCTTCAAAACGCCTGAAACAGAAATCCAATCATAAAATTTTTGCTTTGATTATTATTATACCATCCAAAAAAAAAGTTAAGATGAAAAATGTACTTCTTTGAATTAAATGTTATGTATTCTTTCCATTTCTTAAAGTGGGTTATTTGAACTACAAGAAGCGAATTATACATAATATTCATATTTAGTAAAGTAAAAATAAATGATAAAAATTTGGTAAAAATTACTGATCGAATATACTCCTTCGAATAAAAAAACAAGAAAGCAAAAGAAGGAAAAGAAATGTTATGTCAGCAGTTACAGAGACAAGACTCGTATTGATACTGGAAAACATATCAGACAATAAAATCCAAAAGAGTTTTCAAAGTCGTCGAAACATATAAACGAGAAAGAAAAAAACACAACCCAAGCCCATGACTTCACTGTACCACTTCTATTCCCCACAAGCCACAGTAATAATTTTTTTGTTCTTTTTGAAAAACGAACTAATTTTGTAATTTAATGCTTCAGTTTTCTCTCCTCGCAGAATTCGAATTTTTTTTTTAAGAAACCTCTACAATTTTTATGTATAATATAGCGAAAACTGATTCCAATTTGACATATATATATAAATGCCGAAGTAATAAATTTTACTAAGCTTCGAACGAGGACTTGACCCATAACCACCGGAAAAAAAAACAAATAGACTCGAACTAACTTTGTAATTTATCACATTGATGTTATTCGTATTCACATTTTTTAAAAATTATTATTTTTTGCAAACAAACACACAATCTAGCATTTTGAAAAGAAAAAAAAAACTAAATATTTTATTTTTGTTGGGGTATAAAACTGTACTACTTTTTAATGAGTTTTCACATTGTGGAATGTTCAATAATCGATATGCATTATGACAATCTCAAATGTCTAGTATAATAAAGCATATCCTTGAGTCCTTGACGAAGGTAAATATAATTTGGTATATCCAATTAGAACAAATAAGCTTCAATGCCGACAAATTAGTTAACCCATTCTGGAACAAAAATTTCTATAGAGGCAAAGGTAAAATTTGAAAAAAACGAAAATTAAGCTGATAGATTATTATTAAAAGGCATTGTAATATGTTTAGTAATTATGGAAATTAAATTAAGAAAATCAATAGCTAATCTTATCATAACAAAACAAAACAAAAACTAAAATTCAGTAAACCAAATTTAAAAAAAAAAAAAAATTGTGTAATCCATAAATTGTTTACCTTGATCAGGGTTACACTTGGGAGGTTCTTCGAAGATAGAGAGCGAAAGCTGTTTAAAAGCGACACCGATATCAAATATAATGACGCCGGAATTAGGATTCTCGACGAGGATATCTTTCACCGGAAGCCACAAGAAGAGCTCTTCTTGCTTTAGCCCTTCGAGTCCGACGAGGCTCCCGTAGCTCAGATTCGCTTTCACGACGGCGGAGAAATGCACTCTCGACTCGAAGTTGGCGTAACACGGCGCCTCGAGGAAAACCTCGAGACGACCGTCTTCTTGAAGAGTGTAATAATCAACTTCTTTTGGTAATAGTCCCGCCGGGAGACCTTTTGACCGGAGCACGTCGTGGACCGTTGGATACGACGGCGAGGAGAAAGTGAAGGAGAGGAGGAGAGTTGTGAAGAGAAGGATCATATGGGAGATGAGTTTGTTCATTGCTTTTGTGTGAGAGAGACAGAGAGAGAAGAGAGATTTTTTTTTTTACGGCGATGATTCATTTGAAGAGAGTGGGGGTCTTAAATGAGGAAGAAGGCAAAGGTGGAATGACGTATTTGCCCTTGGTTGGTGAGTGGATGGGGCCATATATAATTGTTATGGTGTTAAGTGATTAAGTTCATAACTTTTGAATTTTGTTGTGAAAATATGGAAATTATATAGCGATGGTCAGAATTTCTTTTTTAAAATATTCCATGTGGAAGAAATAATAAGAAAAGAGTGGTTGGGCGCACCAAAAATAGCTTTAAAACATTAAAAGAAAACTGTGGGAAAAAAATAAACTTAAAATCTAATGATTTAAGTTTCAAATTAAGAAAATAATCTATCTATAACTAAGTATACAAATGTGAATCAACCACCAAGGTACCAACGAAGGTTTTTTAATACACGCATACGAATTTTATTTATTTGAATTAGTATATCATTGTTTTTTTGTTTTTTTAATTCACAGAAAGTAGTATTTTCTAAAATTGATATATAAATCCTTCTTATGTATTTTGGATTTAGCTAATAATGTGAAGAAAAATGCATGTGTTTTTCCTTTTTCAACATACACATGTGTATTTTAGCATGGAATAAATATATTTATACAGACAGGTACAGGGACATGCTATGTGTATAATTAACTTTGATTGTAGGGTAATCTAACACCTAATGAGTATGAATTAGATGCTAGAAATTGATAGTTTAAGGAGTAATACATAATACTTCATCATTTAGATATTGTTTTTCTTTTTCTTTTCCATTTGTTGGTGATGAAAGCTTCTTATTAAATACATCTTATCATAAGCACTGCCAATAGAACAAGCAGTTCTTTTAAAAAAGAAAATGATGTACTAAGGACTATTATTGCCTATTTGACAAAAAATGGTTACAATAATTTTAAAAAATTTATATTCATTTTGTCGGTATGATATTAGTTTTTTATTGATGATCAATATCGTTATTTATTTATTGATGATATCAATATTCTATTAACGGTATTGATCGTAAACTAATAAATTTATTATTTTATTAATGATATCGTAATTGATCTAGTAACGGTATTGATCGTGAAATAAATAATTGATTTAATTTATTGTTGACTGTATGTATTTATTAAACGATATTGATCGTAAAGTTAACAAAACCGTTTATTTAGTTTGTCGTTTATTATACTTATTTTTAAATGATATTGATCGTAAAATAGTTTGTCGTTTATTGTATATACTTTAAAACGATATTGATCATGAACTAAATCAATTTATTTATTTAATTTATCATTTATTATACGTATTTTTAAACGATACTGATAGTAAAATTTGGTGTTTCTTGTACCTATTTTTAGTAGGTTCTATTATATATATATATATATATACTTTAAAATACTTAAGTTTTCCTTTTTTTAATTGATTCTAGCTACAAACTGCAGTAACTTTTCACTAAAAATGATGTTTACTCAATAAATATTTTAGCAGTACAAAATAGGAATTAAATACAGTAAAATAAAATTAGTTGAATAATTATAACTAGTTACATTTGGTTGTTGTGATTTAATGTATGAAGTTGACTAGAATATTATAAAAGAGCTTTAGTTAACTAAGATGGCATTTTCGTCTTTTAAAGACGTGCCACATCGGCTCTGAGACATAGGGCCTCTGCATGAAAGGAAAACAAGTAACGGTTAAATTATGTGGCAGTCATATATCTCACTCTTCGAAGGGTAATTTCGTCTTTCTTAACTTCGAATCTATCTCCTATTCTTTCTTAGCTAAGATTATTGAGATCAAATAGAATCTATTTAAAAATCGAGATATGGCCATTTTTGTAGATAAGAGCTACAAAATCTTACAATCTTTTTAAATATGATTAATTAAGAAATAATGGATTTAATTCTATGAGAGAATTACAGTAATTAGTTACAAAATATGCCAGTGTGAGAGAGTCACGCGAAACACAGTACTGTAGGGCCCAGAATGGAGAAAATGATTACGTTAACCAATCAGGGGACCTGTTTTAGCTGACGGTAGCTAATAGCTTTGTTCCACGTGGATCCAACGTGGCCCAATGTACCGGTCACCTGGAGATGAGTTGTCACTTGTGTTCGTAGCGGCCGTTTCTTCTGTGTGTTACTGTGGGAGACGCATCAGGTTACCGGTTGTTAGCTTGGCCCACGTGTGGCTCATGCAGTTTTACACGCGTGAGACTTGTGATAGCATTTGCTTTTTTTTTTTTAATTTTGTTTTTGTTTTTGTTTTTTAATTACTCTGGGTCCCTGTAAATTATTGGAGAAATCTTAAACTAATCTGTGTGATACGAAGATATAATCAGTTACGTGCATGGGGCCTATGTACCGGAGAAATTCAAAAAAAATATATATATATATATATATATTATATTGTCAAGTGTCAACAAATTGAGAATCTGATTAATAATCTTTATATATTGTAGAAATATTGGGATTTTTTTCTTTTTTTCTTTCTGATTGTATTGAACGGAGATGCTATTCAACTACCAACATATATTTCGATCAACAGTTTAATCCAACAATCGATTTATAAAACCTTTAATTTTGATTTCAAAAAGGTTTTAAAATTATAAAATCTTCATGTTTAGATTTTATATTCCAAAATTTTAGCTAAACAATAGAATTAACTAATATAATTCTAAACTTTTTAAAAAAGTTATGATATACAATATGTTTCAAAACTTTCAATGTGCTGCTATCAAATTAACATCATTAAATTAAATAGGGTTTCTGGCAACAAACACATTATTACCGATGATGGATTATATCGAGATGTTAAAGAAGATCAATATACTGAATTGGAAACTGTTACTGAGAATGATCGTAAAACAATAATTTCAAATAAACACATGTACATTTATTCATTTATCAGTAATTTTTATTTTTATTTTTATAACTATTTGATCCTATGTTATTATTTTCTTGTAATAATTGATATTATCTTACTATTGTTTTTGTTTTTTTTTTGTTTTTTTGCCACATTTATATACCATGATGCTGGAGAGTAATTACGAGATAGGACAGCTTCATCTCTAACTTGCTGTTAAGTTCCCCTTAAAGTTGGGAACTCGAGAAAGTCATCTTGAAAATCATATATATACTTGTTGATTCGACCATATATAATCCATCATGAAGGAATCTATTGGCTATTTGGATCAGATCATAGTAGCTTTGGGGATTAGCACTCTGTGTTATAGTCCTTGTAGGACTTTTGCTCACTTCACATTAGCGACTATGACTTACGACGCACGTCTCTAAAATCTGAAAATATGTACGTTAATGCATTACTCTCGTTGTCCTTCTGTGAAAGAGATTGTTGTCACATGGAACAAAGGACCGCCTCATGAATTGACCGATCTAGACTCAGCCGTGCCAGTCATAATCCGACTTGAGAAGTGTAATTCTCTGAACAACAGGTTTGATTGAGATCGATCCGCTGATTAAATAAGGAGCCGTTCTTCAGCTTGACGATGATATACTTATGTCTTGTGATAACATTGAAATAGGGTTTAGAGTTTGCCGGGAGCATCCAGAGAGACTGGTCGGATTCTACCCTCGTTTCGTTGATCAAACCATGACTTATATATAGCACAGAGAAAGTTGCGAGAGGTCATAACAGATACAATATGATTCTCACAGGAGCATCATTTATGGACGTTCGTTTTGCCTTTGATATGTATCAATCGGATAAGGCGAAACTTGGTCGAGAATTTGTGGACGAACATAGGCCTGGGTATAAAAACCGAACCCAAAAATCCAAATTGAAACCGAACCGAAAAAACCGGTTTGGGTAGGGTATGGATATTATCAAATTATCCTACTGGGTCCTGTATAGTTCTACCCGTGGGTATCGGGTAAAACCCGAACACGAACCGATACCCATACGAATACCCATAAACCCGAAACTAAAGACACTTATGAGTATTTAGAGTTTCTATATTTTTTGTTTTGTGACATTGTTTTGTGTAACTTGGATTTATTGTCACTATTCTATCTTTTTCAGTCATTGAATATTAAATTTAGAGTTATTTTATATGTTTTGTAAGTTTTGTATGTGTTTGTGTATGTTAAATTATGTGTTTTCGGAAAATTTAGTTACATTTTGGTTAAATGGGTAAATTCAAAATATATTCGGGTATTTTATACCTGAACCGATGAAATACCCATTTTTTTGGTATTTATAGGTTTCTTAAATTTTAAACCCGAACCCGACAAGATCCGAACCGAAACCGAACCGAATATTTATAATTACTCTATTGGATAGTAAATACATAAACCCGATAGACCCAAACCCGATTGGATTTTACCCGAACCCGGACCGATTACCCATATGCCATGCCTAGAGGAACAGTTTAATTGTGAAGACGTTTTGTTGAATTTCTTAGTACGCGAAAATGCAAGTGGATCGGAAAAAACTGTTATGAGACCCTTTTTGGCAATTGACACTTGGAAATTTATCGGTGTAGCGATAAGTTGAGAGCTTTTCCGTTCGAAGGATAGGTTTATTTAAAATTAAACCGGGAAAGTTATCTAATAACCGGATAAAATTTTAATTTGGTTTTACATTTTTATAAATCGGAAATTTACAGGGTTTTAGAATTGAGTCACAGAACGAGAGCTTGACCCAACTCTATATTCTCCGATCTCTCTTATCTTTCTCTCCTCGCTCAGGTTTTTTTCTCCACCCCTCCTATTCTTCGATTTTTCTTCTTTGTCGTTTCGGATTTATCGTATGCTTTTACGTTTAAATTGCTGGTTTAGTTCCTCAAAGCTCTTGATTCGTCTTGTAAGTTAGTTAAATCTGATCAATTAAATGTTTCCGGTCACTTGTTCCCAGTTTCCGATGGATCTCATATGCAATTCGTATGCCAATGACTCCGACGACGAACCTGAACCAGTCACCCATCACCGATTGCCAACTCCACCGTCTATTCCTTCCAAGCGTCCATATCCAGGCCCGGAGGTACGACTATACAAACCATCACGTACACCACCGTATCGTTCCTATTCGGATCCTCAAACGAGCTCGCCTGCTCCGGTTCCAGGTAGATACGTATCCAAGAGAGAGAGATCACTTCAAGCCTCCATTTCAACGAAACCAAGTCAAGATCAGGGTTCCGATTTGACTCACAAACTCTCCTCTACTGGTAATTTCGAATCATGCTTAATCATTTCTACTCTTAGTTTTTGTTCAAATTGAAGCTTTATCTCCGTAGATAATCACACATTTTAAGCGTAATTTGCTTAAAGTTCGTTAATCTGCATCATTAGCTTTGTGTTTAAAGCTTTCTCAATCTCAGTTCTAGGAAGCATCTTAGACTCAAATGTGCCCCGTTATGTTCTGTCTTCGGTTACAAATCAATCAAAAGGAACCGAAATGCCGAGTAGGATGTCGATTTCGTTATCCGGTCATACAAAGGCTGTTACTGCTATTGATTGGTCAACAAGTCATGGTACGTTCTTGCCTCAGCTCTACGGATTAGTGAACTTTTTTGAATTTTTATTGAGTTTGTGATTAACTTGGTTCTTGATGTGATATGCTTATCTCCGCGCTAAGTTTTAGGCAAACTCTTTATGTGATATGCTTAAGGCTTCTTTCTAGTTGACGATATCCGTTGCCTCATTCACTTGTTCACTAGAGTTATTGTGCAGTTCATCTTCTTGCTTCTGCGGGGCTGGATGGTTCTGTTTTCGTGTGGAATGTGTGGAGCAATGATAAGAAGAAAGTACGGGCTTTTCCTCATCATGATGCACCGGTTAAAGATGTGAAGTGGTCAAAGCAAGGGCTATCGTTACTTTCTTGTGGATATGACTGCACGTCAAGACTATTTGATGTTGAAAGAGGAGTAGAGATACAATCTTTCAAGGAGGATCAGGTTATTGGAGTTGTTAAGTTCCATCCAGATAATTATAACGTGTTTCTTTCCGGAGGATCAAAGGGAAGTCTTAGATTATGGGATATTAGGACCGACAAAGTTGTGCATGAATACATCCGAGATCTTGGTTCAATTCTTGATGTCGAGTTTGTCGCGGGTGGGAAGCGGTTCATTTCTTCGAGTGATGTGTCTGGTAGAAATATAAGCGAGAATGCTGTTATAGTTTGGGATATTGCAAGAGAGGTTCCTCTATCTAATCAGGTCAGTTTATTACTCTTAACAACCTTCTCCTAGTTATATCGATGCTGCGTTTTCTGTATTTGAAATGGTTATGTATATTTTGATGAAAAGTATATGTATGCCATTGAGAATTGATCATGTAAATGCGAACAGAGTCAAGCGTAGATCTTAACTTGATAGCATCACATGATCAAACAGTAAATTTGGACTTTCATGTTTAGATATAAGACTCTATCACCAAAAGCACATGGTAACATTAATATGTTTCTTTGGTTGTTATGGTCCGGTCACTCTCAGGTCTATGTAGAAGCATACACATGCCCCTGCATCAAACGTCACCCACAAGACCCAGTCTTCATCGCCCAATCACACGGGAACTACACAGCAATCTTCTCAACAAATCCACCATTCAAGCTCAACAAATACAAGAGATACGAAGGTCACTGGGTCTCAGGTTTCCCAATCAAATGCAATTTCAGCCCGGATGGAGAAACCTTAGTCTCTGGCTCATCTGATGGTTCCATATACTTATACGGCTACAAATCCACTGAGCTCATAAAGAAGCTCAAGGCTTATGAACAGCCCTGTGTTGATGTCACATACCATCCTGTTTTGCCTAGGGTGGTCGCGTGTTGTAGCTGGGATGGACAAGTCTCTGTTTTTGAGTGATCTCACAATGGTTTCGGAAGGCAAGAGATTCGATCATCTTCTAGGAAAGGAAGTAGAGAAAGAGGTGGCCTTTGAAGATGTTTGATGGGACCGCGAGGGTAAACACCAATCACGAGAAGCGGTCGAAGCTCCAAAAATTAATCACAGAAAAATGCGAAGCTTCAAACCACAATGCGGGGCTTAAAAAACCACTTCTTTCTCTGCTTCCTTTCCCAGAAGATGATCAGACAAATCTGTCTTTCAACCACTTTTCCATCAATGAGCATCTTGTAACTAGTAGCTCACAGAGAAAAAGAATGGGCCAATAATGATAACAAAAATCACTGTTGATTTCGTTTAAAACTGTCAGACGGCAAATTCTGATCAATTTAAATGTTTACCGTCATCTTGTTGGGCTTTTTCAATTTTAATTTTACATACATTATTGCAGGTTATCCGGAAATTTTGCACTGATTATTAAAACTCTTTAGGATGTATAAATATGTGTGTATTTATTACATGTACAGATGACAGCAGAATTTGTGTTCGAAATATCATCTGTTTTGTTTAGATTATTACACTGTTGCTATCTGAAAAACGTGGCAGAGTTTGTTCTATTATTTATCTACCTTTACTATCGTGAGCGTGAGACTGAGACTGACAAATATGTTCTCTGATATTCTCAGGGAACTATGAAATTTCTTTTGACTTTCATTTTTCAAACGTCTATTTTAATATGGAGTTTTTTTAGTTGTTGTATCATTTTACTATGTTACTGATCGCCACAAATATATGCCCCTTTAGAATAAAGCAAAACTATGTTTTATGCCATAACTTTTTATATTGATTTTTCCGTCAAAAGATGATAGAAAATTTATTGGATAACACGAATTGGAAGAAAAGGTATGAAACTTATATTACCCACCCAATCAATGTGTCCAGTGGCCACTAACAAATGTGTCAGCTCAAGTTTGATTTCTCACCATCACTTATTTGTAAAGGGCTTTGAACCCAAAGATCAGCTTGCAAATAAACGAGTAGCACAATCCACAAATCCAAACAAAAAAATGCTATTATTGTGTTTCTTACCTCTTCCACAAGTACAAAGATATAATTATAACTATATATGCGATGTAAAGTAATACATGTACACATTGTGCAATTCTAAACATTTTTTGGTACTTTTTTTTTTTGAAACTTTTCGACATTTTTTGGTACTTGCAGAATTCATTAGATAACTTGTATATTTCGCAGTGTTATTAAAGGTACCTCGTGCTTACATAATATAAATAGAAAAAATAAAATTTACTAATATAACCAGCATAAAACAATACGATTATATAATGTACTGTATGGAAATCTGTATAAGCCATATTTTAAAACACTGGTATTTGGAAATTTGTATGAATTTCTTCCTTAGAATATCGAATTCCTCGTAAAAGAATTTGTAAGAAATGCATACATTGAGGATAATGAAATGTGGAGAAACTGAAGAAAGTGGGATACCAACAAAAAGGAAAAAAAAAGAAGTCTCCTTATCTTTCACACCCACACACACATAAACCATATAAATATATTATTGATATATAAACCATATAAAGTTATCGTTGATGACCAAAACAAAACATACACACGCCACAAGTCAACAAAAAGAGGAAACAATTATCTTTAGGAAAAACCCAATATAGAAAACATATTCATTTTGATTAAAAAAATATAAAAAAAATTCTCCATCTTATCATCACTCATCAGTCATCACCATTTTCTTCTTCTTCGTCTCTCACTTTTGTCTTCTTGATCGCACTAAGTAGACAGCCAAACAGTTCATCTCTAAGACAGTACTTGGTCCACAAACACAAACCCTTTAAATCTTAAAGCTTTTCCATTAACAAATTTTTGTCTTCAAAATGTATACATTGTAATGAAGGAATCTAATTATTACCCCATCTTCAATTTGTAAGGTGTCTACTAATTATTCATATGCTCATATTTACCATTGAAAAATATAAACTAAATTATGTTAAGACTCAACTGGTTCACACAGAAGGTACACAAGTCTTGAAAATCACCTTTTCAAAACCATCATGCGTTTGAGCGTTTCTATATTCTCTTCTTCGACCTCATTCGCTTCTATCTTACAAAAGCCTCTCATATTAACATTTAAACCCCATTTAAAGTTTGCACCACGTAACATCAAATATCAAACTCGTATAACCATAATGCCGAACTTCAAATTTTTCTGTTTGCTAATTAATGACATGATTAGAGATATAGTAGTGGGTTACGTTTTCATCCGACCTCGCTAAACAAGTCCGCCCGACTTTTGATACATTAAAAATCAAGCGGTCGTCGATTTATTAATTATTGAAAAGATTTGTTTGTGAGATGCTCTAAATTGTCAAAAAACATAATCAATCTTTAACATAGGTAAAGTCTTTTCAAATGCTCTTTGAAGCAAAACTAATCTTACTGTCAAAGAATAACACTCGGAAAATCCACCAAAACCGACTCGTGCATGACGTATGCGCATATAATTAACTTTTAAATCTAGCTAGAACTATAAATATTCCTAGTCCAACATTGGTGTACTAAATAATAGTCAAATGTGATTTGATCCGATTTGTTTGCCGGTTATTTTTCCCACTCTACTTTTAAATTTTCATAGTCAAGCCCTTTTTCGTATATATATTTTCTATAGTATATTTCCCATCTTGTTAAATCTTTTAGATAATTCAATTGGAATTTTCCAGATTAGGGTCGAATGTATGCGTCTACTATCCTTACTATATTCTTAACCTCCCATTTAATATTTTAATATATTGTTTTGTGTAAACATATTAATACACCCTATATCCCTAGCTATTATGGCTACGTCTATACAACTCTATGTTTTCCACTTATGTCTTGAGTCTGTTCCCCACCTTCTTTGGTCTCCAACAAAAGATCTTCTTCTTTTTTTCTTTACTCATTTTTCTTCTTTCTTCTTTTTTTTTTCTTGTTAAAATTCCTTTCTTGTATTATAACAATCTTTCATTTTCTCTCAAAGTTATTGTCAAAACGAAAGCAAAATATAAAAAAAGGGCACTAACCATTTCAAAGCTACAAAAGGTCATTGCATCATCCAAAACCTCACCAACATCTATATAATCTTCCGAAGCCTCAACCCTACACATCTAAAGTTGTTTCAATGATACGACAAAAATCAGCAATATCATTGTTGCTAGGACTAACTCTGTCAAAATCATGCAATGTGGTATCGTGTAAATTTGTTATATCATGTCTCCAATCAATATCTTTTATACACTTAGTGTTTAAGAAAGAAATAGACGCTTAATAAACAGGTGATTCATAGTCCAATGCCTAAATATTTTAGTCGATTTTAGACTAGAAGCATCCGAATCATCACCATTTTTAGATTTTAAGAGGAAACAACATACATTTATAAAAGAAGAGAACAAAATTTCCAAGGTGAATTTAATGCATGTTATTGATCATATATAGTAAATCTAGACATAACGTTAATCATAAAAAAATTAAAACTATGTATTTGTGACTGTTTATGACTGCCTATATCCGTTTAGAACCATTTAATTTTGCTTAATTAATAACAGAATTGCATAATTATAACTTTAAAAAAGTCAATAGGGTTTATGAACACCTAGCGTAGTAGCGTCTATGATCAATTGAATTACGACTTTGATCAAAGGTATCCAATTGTCCAGACGCACCAAACGTCTTTGTGTCACAATATTATTTGGAGTTATTCTGAGGACTGTAAAAAAATTACAGCTTCTTCAACAAAATATTCACCAATCACTGTTTCACAGCCATAAAACATTCAAAGCAATATGTTGTTTTCATTCTTCTTTTGTGTTTTTAAGTCAACGAAACGTTGTTTTGAATTTCGATTTTAACTTGACAACTAAAAAAAAAGGAGGAGATTTTCATAATTTATTAAAGATAAAATTCCTTATTCTTCAGTGAGCAAAACTTTTACATAAATAAATATGTTATTAACAGTCTAAACCAACATATTAATATATTTTTTAGTAATTTTCATGGTTTTGTAAATTTGTTAAATTCAAAATCACCAAAAAGGAAAGAATAAGAATTACAGCTATAAACAATCAACCTTAGGTGAACAAAACTATTTTAATGGATAAGTGAAATAGAATGAAAAAAGAAAACCATGTAACTTGAAGTGAATGACATGATATTATTATTTTTATATGTGCATTAGCATGAAATTTTTAACAAAAAAAAAAAGACATTAGCATGAAATAAACTAAAAGATATATATTCTTTTTCAATGAAAATGATATAAAGAGTATTTGTGGTCAAGCGAGTGTTCGATACGTAAATGGACCCACCGGTTTGGGTAATTGGAGACATGAACCGATGGGCTTAAAAGTTCTTACGACTTAAGACTTGATTAATTTAATCTCTTCTCATTGGATCTTAACTTCATGGTCTCAAGACACTTTGATGCACATTGTATTTCTTTATTCATTAGGGAGACTAATTTAGATACCAACTTGCCTTGTTAGTCTTTCGCTTAACCATGAGTCCATGTCCCCTTCTAAAAAAAAAAAAAA
>VBRH01000312.1:66806-78924 GCA_014578085.1 Cardamine resedifolia | reverse complement strand
AAAAAAAAAAAAAAACATCACCTGGAGCAAATTAAAGTGGGAGAATATAGCAGTTAGAAGTTGAGTCTGGAACGAGTCTTTTGTCTTGCAGTCAATAATTGACCAAGTGTTTCGATCAAATTTGTTTTTTTGTTTTTTTGCATTAAGTTTCGGAATTCAGTTGTTATAAAAGGCTATTTAAACCGATAATCTTTCATTGAATAATAATAAGTTTTCAGAGTCTAAACAAAGAGCATTTAATCATTACAAATTGGTATCAGAGCTTCGTTAGATCTTTGAATTTTTTTTAAAGAAACCGCAGTTTCAAATCAAAGTGTGAGAGATGGGAAATGACAAAATGAAACTACCACAGTTCGATGGACACTGGGATCATTGGAGTGAAGTTATAGAAAACTTCTTCAGAGCGAGAGGACTGTGGAGCCTGATCGATATCGGGTTTGAGGAACCACCAGCCACAACGGTACTCACAGAAGAACAAAGGTTGCAGCTGGAAAATATCAAGACAAATGATCACAAGGTCAAACACTACCTATACCAATCAATCGATAGGGTAACTTTTGAGCAGATCTTGGATAGAAAAAATCATCTAAGATCATATGGAATTCAATGAAGAGAAAGTTCGGAGGCAATGATCGAGTGAAGTAGTCTTTGCTGCAGAAGTTGAGAAGAGATTTTGAGTTACTAGAGATGAAAGAATCTCAGAAAGTAGAGGAGTACTTCAAGCATATACTAGCTATCACAAACCAAATGAGGAGCAATGAAGAAGTCATGAATGACTCGAAAGTAGTGGAAAAGATTCTGAGAACTCTCAGTGAGAAGTTTATATACGTGGTGGTGTCCATAGAAGAATCTAAGGACATTGAGAACATCACGTTAGATGAATTACAGAGCTGACTTGCAGTCCATGAACATAAGTTCAACAAACCTGAAAAATGAGATAATCACGAGCTAAAAGTGACATACGAAAGAGGAACTAGAGCTAGAGGAAGGGGTTTAAATGGAAGAGGCATAGGACGCGGTCGAGGAAAATCTTTCTTTGACAAAAACACGGTGGAGTGTTACAAGTGTCACAGACTTGGACATTTCCAAAATGAGTGCCCAAAATTGGAAGAAGAAGCCAACTATGCCGACTATGACGAAAAGGAAGAGATGTTATTAATGGCGTATATTGAGGAAGAAGATGACGGTGAGATGGCTGAAGTCAAAATTGAATATGTAGAGTAGTTACTAATGACTTACTCTGGGAAGTAAGAAAATCTGAGGAAGAAAGCATGGTTTCTTGACTCTGGATGCTCGAATCACATGAGTGGAGATCGAGAGCTGTTCTGCATAATGAATGAAAATTTTAAGCACTCAGTCAAGTTGGGAAATGAAAAACGAATGGAGGTAGTTGGCAAAGGAAACGTGAAGCTAGTCTTCAATGATGTTATATACACTATAAACGATGTGTATTAAGTGCCTGAGCTAAAAAATAACTTGTTAAGTCTCGGTCAACTCCAAGAAAGAGAGCTGACTATCATTATACGCAAGGGAGTGTGCAAGATTTACCATGATAAAAATGGCCTAATAGCTGAGAGCAAAATGAGTGTGAACAGGATGTTTATGCTGATTGATCAAGGCAACAATAAGGTAAAATCAAATCAAATCAGCAAATATTTCTGAAAACAATCTATGAAGATATGGCTAAGTTATGGCATGAACGCTATGGACATCTTAGTCATAGAGGTATGAAAACACTGCAGAGCAAGAAGATGGTATGTGGTCTACCAAAATTAGACGCACATAATTTTACATGCTCAGATTGCTTAGTGGGCAAGCAACCAAGGAAACCCATACCCAAGAAAAGCATGTGGAGAGCCAAAGAAGTTTTGGAACTGATACACTCAGACATTTGTGGTCCCATTAGTCCCACAACCGCCAGTGGAACGAGGTATATTTTATGCTTTATAGACGATCACAACAGAAAAGCATGGGTGTATTTTTTGAAGGAGGAGTCAGAAGCTTTTAGTCAGTTTAAAATTTCAAAAAGTAGGTGGAGACTGAGACATGAAGAAATATTAAGTGCTTAAGGACTGATCGGGGAGGGTGAGTACACTTCTACTGAATTCTCTGGTTATTGTAAAGAGCAAGGAATTCAAAGACAGCTAACCACTGCTTACACACCGCAGCAGAACGGAGTAGCATAGAGGAAAAACAGCACGGTCATGAACATGGGGAGGTATATGCTATCGGCAAGAAAGATACCAAAGATCTTCTGAGCAGAAGCAGTGAACTGTATATTTTATGTCTTAAATAGATGTCCCACACTAGTTGTAAAGAATATCACACCACAAGAGGTATGGAGAGGGATCAAGCCAAGTGTGGAGCATTTTCGGGTCTGGGGAAGCATTGCTCATGCATATATCTCCGATGAGAAACGAGGTAAACTCGATGATAAAAGGTACCAAAGATATTCTGGGCAGAAGCAGTGAACTGGACATTTTATGTCTTAAATAGATGTCCCACACTAGATGTATAGAATATCACACCGCAAGAGGCATGGAGAGGGATCAAGCCAAGTGTGGAGCATTTTCGGGTCTGGGGAAGCATTGCTCATGCACATATCTCCGATGAGAAACGAGGTAAACTCTATGATAAAAGCATCACTTGTATACTACTTAGTTTTTCAGAAGAGTCGAAAGGTTATCGGCTGTATAATCCGAAGACCAAAAAGATTGTTGTGAGCAGAGATATAGTATTTGAGGAAACAAAAACCTGGAACTGGGAAGAAGATCATGATCACACAGAGTCTGAGCTTACATGGAATGATGATCAGATGACATGGGAAGAAAGCGAAGACAAAAATGATGATAAGGGAGAAACAGAGGATGAAGCAGAACCTCTTGTAGAAGCAGAACAACACGCAGAAAATACAGAGGCTCAAACTGGTGGCTTTGTGCAGCAGGCTGTAATCAGGGAGGGAAGAATCACAAGGCCACCACAGTACCTCAATGATTATGTTATTGGGAATGAAATAGATGATGAATATGAAGTTAACATGGTGGAGATCAATTATCTGTATGATCCATCAACGTTTGAGGAAGCAAAAAAGAGTCTAAAATGGAGAGAAGCTATGGATGATGAGATAAACTCAATTATAAAAAAACAAACGTGGGAGTTATTGAAGTTACTAGAAGGAGCAAAATGCATTGGGGTAAAGTGGATTTATAAAACAAAACCCAACGAGCATGGAGAAGTGAACAAGTATAAGGCTAGGTTGGTAGCAAAAGAGTATTGTCAAGAACATGGAATTGATTGTAATGAAGTATATGCACATGTTGCTAGAATGGAGACCATCAGAATAATTCTATCTACAACGGCGCAGAAGTCATGGGACATATACCAATTGGATGTCAAATAAGCCTTTCTCCATGAAGTGCTTGTAGAGGATATATACATACAACAACCAAAGGGGTATGTAGTCACTGGGGAAGAAAATAAAGTATACAAGCTTCATAAGGCTCTATATGGATTAAAACAAGCTCCAAGGGCTTGGTTTAGCAGAATTGAGGAATACTTCATCAAGGAGGGATTCATGAAGTCACAGAATGAATAAACCTTGTTTCTCAAGACCAATAAGCACGGTAACATTCTGATTGTTAGCGTATATGTTGACAACCTTATCTACACTAGAGATGATGTATCAATGATGAGAAACTTTAAAGAAGCGATGCAAAGGGAGTTTAACATGACAGATCTTGGCAAGATGAGGTATTTTCTGGTAATTGAGGTGCTCCAAACAGTACACGGAATCCACATTTCTCAAGCAAAGTATGCTCTTGAGGTACTGAAGCGTTTCAATATGGAAAATTGTAATGCAGTTTACAATCCAGTGGTGCCTGGAAGCAAACTTACCATGGACGAAGAAGAAGAACAAGTTGATGAGACTTTTTATAAAAAGATAATTGGAAGTCTCGTGTACCTCACAACAACAAGACCTGATCTGCAGTTTGTTGTAAGTCTTCTAAGTCGTTTCATGGCTAAACCTACGATATTGCACTTATAAGCAGCAAAGAGGGTTCTGAGATATCTGAGACGTACTATAGACTTTGGGATTTGGTACAAGAGAGGAGAGATTGGAGAAGTATTGGTCTACACGGATAGTGATTTTGATGGAGATATCAATGGTAGAAAGAGCACGTCGGGTTATGTTTTTCTTATGGATGATGCAGTTGTGGCTTGGTCATCGAAAAAACAGCCGATCGTTACTCTCTCCACTACCGAAGCAGAATATGTGGCTGCATCAGTTTATGCTTGTCAAGCTATTTGGTTCAAGAGAATTCTGCAGGAATTAGGATATGATGTAGAAGGAAGTACTGTCATTTTGTGTGAGAACACGTAAACAATCAAGCTGTCCACAATCCTGTTTTTCATGGAAGATGCAAACACATAGGAGTTCGTTTTCATTTCTTACAAGATCTGGTTAACGAGGGAATGATACGTCTCGAGTACTGTGAGTCGCAAGAACAATTAGCTGACATTTTTACGAAGCCGTTGAAGCGTGAAACATTTGAAAGCTAGAGGAGCAGGCTGGGAATTTGCTCAGCTGAAGATAAGCTAAGCTATGAGTACGAAGCTTAGTTTAGGGAAGGTTTGTTGGAGCAAATTAACGTGGGAGAATGGAGCAGTTAGAAGTTGAGTCTGGAACGAGTCTTTTGGTGTTGCAGTCAATAATTGACCAAGTGTTTCGGTCAATTTTGTTTCTCTGTTTTGTTGCATTAAGTTTCGGAATTCAATTGTTGTAAAAAGTTATTTAAACCAATGATCTTTCATTAAATAAGAACAAGTTTTCAAAGTATAAACAAATGATCATTCCATCACCCTCCTTAAAACAAAATTTCTTTAATTTGTTTCCGATCATTACACTAACTCCACTTTTAGAGACTTCAACTATTAAACCGTATAACATCACTCTTAATTTAGACATCACCACACATAAAACCATCATTTTTTATTCGAGTTGATCTTTTCTCGTATTGACGAAATGTAACCGGAACAACTAATTGACGCCTAAAGTGTCGATTATTTTTGTGAAATTCTTACTAAACGATTACAATAAAAACATATAGTTCGATAACGTTGAAAACCTAATCTGCTTTTCAGAAGAATGATTTATCATTTATGCGTATATAAACTTAACAGCATTGTTGGGTCATTATGAGATTGCTATGATCTGTCTCTAGAGTTTTAAGTGTGCTATCTTTTTTTTCGACCCCTCTTGTCAAATCTTCTTTTTAAAAATTTATCAAATCTTTCTTTGATGCATATGAAGTTTATCCTTTTCTGAATTGTTAATCATCCCATTTATTCATCGTCCCATTTATTCCAAACCTAAGCCTAAGTCTACAATTCATGATAGTAATCAGTGTGATAATATATAATATCAAATAAACTATTAACATTAATATCAAATATTTTGATATTCTTTATTTGATTGAAATGAGACATTGAAAAGGTGCAACCGACATACTCATGTTTTTATATTGTAGTAGCAATGTAGCATGTGATTTTAGTCCACAAAATACATTTTTCTTCATTTAGTTCGTTGTCTTCTAAAATCATTCGGTCTTCATATTGTAAATGTATATCTTCTTCTCTTTTTTTCTTTATAAAAGTGTAATCTTTTTTTCATACATAGAAAGTAGCAAGTTTGAATATTTATCACTCGAAGCCAAGAAAACTCAATTAGTGGGAAGAAAAATGAGTTGTAATTTACATAGGTGATGCAAGTAGATTTAGGATGAAGACGAATTATTTGTATTTTAATTATATTATATATTTTAGTAATTATTTTATTTTAGTTGTAATTATCTTTAGAGTTTTTAATAGTTTTAAAGGTTTTTAGGTTTTATTATAAATAATTTTTAGTTTAATTGTATTATTTAAGTTGTTGATTTGATTAATAAAATTAAATAGCTTTTGATAAGCACTCAGAAAAGTATTCTCCATCAGAGGCGGACCCACGTTCGTGGGATCTGGTGCAACTGCACCGCTTTAAATATAAAAATTTGTTTTTTTAACACCTAACAACAATACTTAAATAGTTATATGAAGATGAATTATTTGTATTTTAATTATATTATATATTTTAGTAATTATCCTATTTTAGGTGGAATTATCTTTAGGATTTTTAATAGTTTTAAGGTTTTTAGTTTATTATAAATAAACTTCTAGCTTTATTGTATTATTGAGTTATGATTTGATTAACGAAATTAAAGAGCTTTAATAAGCACTGAGAAGAGTATTATTGATCCTTGTTTTCGGTAGATCTCGAGATCTCAACGAATCTAATAAGATTTGGTATATTCGGGCATTCTTAGACTAAACGAATATTTTTACATCTATCCTAGAAGCTTCTGCTACGTCAGTTGGTATCAGAGCCGCGTTTCTTTGGTTTCTCAATCAAAGAAGATTTTGGATGTTATGTTTACCGGAAACATCTATCCTTTCGAGAACGAAAGTCTTTTTGGTGAGAGAGAAGGCAATGAGATATACAGAGAGATCTATGGTGATCCCATCTATGAAATCTATGAAGATGATGTCATGATTTTAAAGAGGTTTTGTTAAACCACTGTGAAGAGTATTCACAAACCCTAGTGCTTTTTCGAAAGGTCCGAGAAGAGGACTCTCAAATCATATTTATCTGGTATTCTGAGGAATCAACGAATCTCTAGTTTTATCCCTAGAAGCTTCCGCTACGTCAATTGGTATCAGAGTCGCGTCTTTTTGATTTCTCAATCAGAGAACGATTTTGGTTGCCATGTTGATTGGCAGTTGCTACACTTTCAAGGACGAAAGTCTTTTTGTCGAGAGAGAAGAGACCCATGAGATATATAAAGAGATCTATGGCAATCCTATCTACGACATATATGAAGATGATGAGCTGAAGTTTTTGAAGATCAGATCCGTGCAAAATCCAGGCGATTTTAGATCTGTCGCAAAAATCGGTTCATGCACGCCTTCTGGACAAAAATCAGTATTATTCAGGAGAATGATAAGAGTATAGAAATTCGGCGAGCTCCTATGAAACCCTATTGAAGATTCAAGGCCGAATCTTTCTTGGCTAGCGATACCTGATGTAGCGTAGATTTAAGAAAAACACAAATTATTTATATATTAATTATATTATATATTTTAGTAATTATCCTAATTAAGTTAGAATTATCTCTAGGGGGTTTTAATAGTGTTTAGGGTTTTAGTTTTTATTATAAATAGTCTTTCAACTTCTTTGTATTATTAAGTTATTGATGAATTGATTAATCAAAATTTTTTAAAGAAGTTTTGTTAAACCATTGTTAAGATTAGAGCTTTTACGAAAGTTCTGAGATGAGGACTTTCAAACCTTAGTTATCTGGTATTCTGAGGAATCAACGGATCTCTAATTTTATCCCTAAAATATTCTGTTACGTCAATAGAACTTTCTATTTTTATGAACCGTGAGCGAGCAAATTCTATTTGTTTAATTTGGTGAACCATTACCAATTATTCACGAATAGCGTATCGTCACCAATTTTTTTTTACTGATATATATTGCTAACATGATTTTATTAATCTGCAATTTCAGTAAAAAAGATAAAAGAAAAAAATTTAGTTGTTAATTCATCTATTAAACTTAATTTGTTTATTAATGAAAGTTAACAATATTTTCCGCGATATTTTTCACCAGATTTTCATCCTACAAAAAAAATTAATTATATTTTATAGATTTATAGTTATTCCATAGTTTTATCATTGTATTATGTTATAAAATCGGAATCAATATTGATTCCCTACATTTTTTCAATATGTTATTAAGCAATCTAGAAATATCTAGAACTGAACCCACGACCAATTAATGGACTGTTGATAAAAATTTATTTAGTATCACACATTCATATGCATATGTAATCAGAGAGGGACACTTGAAAGACAAATTCCCTAAGAAAACTGGTAATCGAAAGCGTGTATGGTTTCAACTTTTAATGGTAATAAATGAATGGAAGAAAAGTCTTATATTATGTGTATGCAAAAGCATGTGGTGAAATTTGGGATAAAGCTAAAATTTTATCCCAAAAATATATGATCTCTTGATGAACTATTTTACTCACCCAGATGAATAGGATGAAACATTTTGATGGATAAAGACACGAAGACCAATAACACTATTTGAACATACATGCATTGTACCCTAGAGGAAATCTTTTTGTCTTATAAAAAGGAGTAAAAAGAGAAGACATAAAACTCAATTTGTCAAAGCTTCTTTCAATCGGAATTTGCCCTCGTTTTAGTGGGTTTCTTTTAATAGCTACCTCTCAAATAAGTCAAGGATAAGGATAAATTCAACAGTACTTCTATATAATTTTGATGTATCGATCGATTTCGAGATCAATAATTGTCACGACAAGAGATAGAACTAAGATGTAGACATTAAGCTCTCAATGGTGAGATGCTAGAAGTGGTGTGGTAGGTATAAGTGTGGTAAATATTGTAAATTTGGTAGGTACAATCAAAATGATATCATCCAGATATAGATCGATGGTCAATGTTATATAACTTGGAATAAATTTTTGGTACATGCATACAGTTAAAATGATTATGAAAAATGTTCAAATTAATATTATATATTAATTTTTTTGCAAGAACAAAGAGGATTGGAAATTTATCACTTAGTTGGCTTTATTTCATCCCTTTGATTTTTCAGTTATAAGTTTATAGCTAGGCCATAAAATCAAAATTTATCCTATTCTTATAATTATATTTAACTCTTAAACCCCCAAAAAACAGATATTTAGAAGAAAAGTGACGCATGTAAGCAATGGCCTCGAATATGAGAACAATAACACAAAATATTATATATTAACTACAGGTACAATAGGATATTCACCAAATAGAAACTGCAAATGTAGAATTTTGTAATATTATGAATGATTTCATGGTAGAATTGTGTGTGGATGAAAAAAAATCGTGAAATTATGAATTATTTCCTGTTAGTGTAGTTTTACGGAATAATAGTAAAAAATCGTAAACGATATGGAAAAAAAAAATGAAAAAGAGGATATGGCATGGTGTAATGATAATGCATGATGAAGTGACGCATCGCATTGAAATCATGCTTTTAGAGAAAGTTTAAAAATCAAATCAAAGCTTTATTTACTGCTCGTGATTTTGTGTTGTTACCTTTCCGTCCTTTAATATTGTCCTTCACTTCGTTACCAAATTTCTAAATTTCAAAAGACAATTGATGTTATGCTTTTATTATTTCAAAGTTTTGTGAAAATTTGTCATTTCATTTCTCACTTGTTTTATACATGCCACTGTCTTTATGCTAAGTCCGTACGATCTCGTCGTACTATAGTCAAAAACATATTCATTGAACACACTTTTTTCAATTACGATCCATCTTCCTTTCATGTTTCTAATTTAAACAATTTGTGATATAGTTGGAGAAAAAAAATACAACTATATACTAAAAAAAACAAAAATTCGATTGGTCAGAAGGAAACCACTTAAAATTTTAACTTTAGTCTGCCAATGGCAGAAAACATTTATACCAATTAAACTATATGGATGATGTTGACGGAAAAAAATGGTTGATGTATTTTAAGAAAAATATTAAGTTAAAACCAAAAACAGTAAATAGGCCAAGTAATTGGCAGATTCCATTCAATAGTTTTTGCAAGGTAGAGGCCTAAATGTGTAGTCACAAATTTGGGGTGGAATCAGAGATATAATTATGAGAACTTTTGCAAATACTTTTTAAAATTTATCAATACAAAACACCATTATTTTATGGCAGATTTACAAATTTAATATAATACACTCCCTTTAAAAATATAGATTACACATATATGATATATCAAGAAAAGAAGAAAACTCCATGATTTATGTCACTATATATAGATTCCATCGACATAAAAAGATGAGATATAGAGATTTAAACACAATCTCCAATGCCCTTTTCGACTGTCAAAGAGAAGCCACTTTCTCATGTGTTTTTTTGAATCTTCCCCTACCCAATCAATTTTCAGTACTCGTCTCCACTTTAACTCTTAATAATTTAAAGTATAATCTTAATTAATTACTTCCCTTATTTAATTATTATACTTTTAACCTCTTCACCAGACACGGTCCAGCCTTCACGTCGTTACACACTATATATATATATATATATATATTTTAATAGATGATTATGCGTGGTTTAAAAAAAATTGATGTAAGTCACTAAGTTGTACGTATTTGTACGTATTTGTACTTATCCGTATATGGAGTGGTAATGAAAATTTCTTTCGTGTCTTTTCCATGGATATTAATGTTATAATTGGAAAGTAATGAATGATAAACTTTGTAACAAGATTGATAAATTTCCTAACCAAGTAGTGATGGTTTATTGGTTTACATTTAAAGAGGAGTCGTAATATTGGTGAAGATCAGCAATCCATTTTGGTCAAACGTGAAATTATTATCTAAATAACTCATATTTATCTAGTTAAAATGATGTCATGTTTTAAATTTATTAAAAAATTTAGTGAGTTGGCTACTCGATGACTACACTAACCTAAGAGAGATTAGCCAGCTGTTCAAACTCGGATCATCTTCTAATTATTAAAAAAAAACCAGGGTGAATACTATGAGATCATTCTAGAAAGGTGAACGGCAAATTACACATAGTTTTACCTGTCCGGTGGATGGCTATTAATTGGTTAATTGATAGTGCGATAATAAGTGAAGAAGTTTTCTCTCTTCTGTTTAACGGTTTATTCTGCAAAATTCCACCAAAATTTAACTCCAATAAATCATATTATCATGCATAATAGGAACTTGGCTATTGATGGTATCATGTCTATCCAAATAATATTGAATGCTAAGAATATATATATATGTATATATATATAAATAATAATGTGTGTGTGTGTTTGATTTATATACATATTGCAAATTGTTTTCTCGAATTAGCATTGTTGATTGATTTTACTTTGGTTTGATTGGTCATAACCCCATACCATTTCGGTACAGGGTACTGTACCACTTCTATTACAATTAGCCATAAAACAATACCAGTTAGCGATACAAAAATCGGTACACTAAAGTTTTTTTGTACTTTTTTACTTCTACTCTTTATTATATTTTTAACTATTTTGATATCTTTTACTGTTTTTCCGCTAATTTTTTTTAAATGCTGTGTCACTAACCAAACAATGCAATAGTGTACACATAAACATAATTAATTGTTATGAGTTGGCAAAGGTTTGGGACAACTATAACGTTAGAATTTCCAAAATATAGTTTTAATTGTATTAATCTGTTGAGTTTTGTATGGTTGGATAGTTTGTCAAAGAATTGACTTGCAAACACATTATTTACCGAAAATCTTGCCAGCTTTCCTTTCCAACCGAGGCTAGAGGAACCGGATTGTTATTTGTTAATGGTGATTTAAAATACCCCCTCCCTTTAAAAAATATACTATATTTTAGTGTTTCAATATATAAGATATTTTTAGATTTCAATGTAATTTCTAATCATTTAATTGTAAAAACACATGATCAAATAACTTTTATCAATTACAAGATAATATTTTAAATAAAATATAATACTTTATTTAACTTTTTAATTAATTTTTTTTCTAAAAATAATATATTGTATTTTAAAATGTAAAAGTAAATTTTACTAAAAAGCTGTATTTTCAGCCAAAATATTCTATATTTTGAAATGAGAAAGTATATATATATATATAGTGTGTACACAAGTTAGAACTAGCTACTGTTTTAAGTTTTGACTACATCTCACAGGATCGGTAAACAAGAAACAATTAGGGACCACATCATTGGTTTCCATGAACTAATTTGATACTTAATGAAATTAAATAAGCAATAACCAACAGTAATTAATTAATTAACGCAAATATACTATGTGCTGTTCCCTGGAAGTAAACCATAAAGCCATCTTTCAACATTCAACCATCCACATGCACGTTGTGACACCATCATTATAAGTTATTCGAAAATCCTGCAAATAAATAATAACATAGATCATCAGCTTTAGTTATATAGATGTTCTCATTTTTTTCTAGTTCGCGGGGGAAAATGATTTTTTTTTTTTTTTT
>VBRH01000312.1:19207-31139 GCA_014578085.1 Cardamine resedifolia | reverse complement strand
TTTTTTTTTTTTTTTTTCATGACCTCTAAATCTACTTGTTCATTAATGTTAAGATGTCTTCTCTTTCTTTTTGTTTTCCGGATCTTTCATTGTAATAACGTTTGCTTGCATTGCTTTTTACAGTGGAAGATGTGTGTGATCTGTGGCCTACAGTGAAAGGTTTGTTTGAAGAACATCAGCCATTAAAAAGAGCACTCTTGACAAATAAGACTCGAAATCCGGTGTTTATTGAGAACTTGCCGGTTGAATTTATATTAACTACAGACGCTAGACTTCGTAGTCGATTCCCACAGGAGCAATATTTGTTCTGGTTTCGAGAACCATATGCAACTATAGTCCTCGTGACGTGTGAGGTACTTGTCTTGTTGATATCTTTTTTTTTTGTGTGGTTTTCTGTGTCGTTCTTGGCAGTGGAGAGTAGTCATTTGTAAAATAATGTAACAAAGATGATGTGCTTGATGATATTTCTTTTCTGTCTTCCTTTGCTATAAAAGACAAGAACCTAGGTCTTAGATTGTAGGAACTCTTTGTATTGTATGGTTTCTGGACTAGGTTGTTTCTCCATTATATATTCAGTTCGACATTTTCTGTTCTTCTAGCTTTTCTGAGTAAACTTTTGGCCTTGCAGGATCTTGATGAGTTTAAAAACATTCTCAAACCACGTCTGAAATTAATTGTTCAGAACGATGAGAGGGAATGGTTTATTGTATTTGTATCTAAAGCTCATCCAAGCAATGATCAAGCAACTAAATCTGTCAAGAAAGTATATGCGAAGCTTGAAGTTGAGTTTAGTTCAAAAAAGAGAGAAAGGTAAGCAATTCAGATTGGGAATTTTTTTAATCTATTTTGCTTCAATACAGGTAGGCAAAAACCGAAAAACACCATGCCAGATTTTCAGTGACACTTGATTGCTCCTACTAAAATATAGTTCTAACAAAAATAGATTGGGTTTAACAGCGTCAAAATTGCAATTACTCATATTTTTAATAGATGCATAAACTAAATCCATTTAGCAGTTATCACTCAGTTAAAGGAAGTTATCTGTAAATTAGTTACTTACGAAAATGCAGAAGGGATAGACGCTGCAACACCTTTCCATTACTTGATTGGTTTTACTTAATTTATGCATGCCATACATAGTCTTCATATGATAGTTTTTGCAATGCTTTAAAGGTGCTGTAAGCTGGATGTACATGGCCCTGAAGGAAATTTTTGGGAGGATCTGGAATTAAAGATTACCGAGTGCATCAGGAATACCTTGGATAGGCGCGCACAATTCTATGAGGATGAGATACGCAAGCTCAGCGAGCAGCGGTTTATGCCAATATGGAATTTTTGCAACTTTTTCATCCTGAAGGTTAGTTCTCTTCTCAGCTTCTGAAAGGAAAGTGAAATGTGGCTTCTATGCAGATGAATAAAATGAATTAAAATACTGTTTCTCCTTTCTGTAATTTGATGTTATACTGTTTTAATAAAGTAAGTGATGGAGATTTATATGCCCCTTTGTATCTTCCATATAAATATGAGAAGAATCCACAGCTGTTAAACTTAGAAATTTTAGTTTTGGTTCTTCAGTCACATTTGATGAAACTTTTCTCATTTTCTTAAAGGTCATAATGTTCTATGCTATCTCAGGAAAGTTTGGCTTTCATATTTGAGATGGCTCATCTTCATGAAGATGCACTACGTGAATATGATGAACTAGAGCTCTGCTATTTGGAAACAGGTTCTTTTCCCACCTCTGTATCTCTCACTTGTCTATTTGGTATATTACTATTATTCTGCATTTCTTAATTTAGTAGCAGGAAGAGAGACTGTATGTAATTTTATATTCTTAGGTTTTGACATCTATCTTTATCTTTTAAAGCATTTGGGAATCGGGATCAATAGTCATCCAACACATTGAATTCCTTTTCCAAGTTTTTTCCTGAACAAATAATCTATCATTCATTGACTACGATGCAGTTAATATGCCTGGGAAACAGAGGGATTTTGGAGGATTCGACAGTGAAGATGACCAGGCTGTGCTGCTGAAACCAGGAAGCAAACCATTGACACAGATTGTGCAAGATGATTCGTTTAGAGAATTCGAGTTTAGACAGTATCTCTTTGCCTGTCAATCTAGGGTTGGTGTACACAAGAGCCATCATATTGATACTTTTCTACTTTCACAATTGTAGCTTTACTTTAACAACTTTTTCATTTGCTTTCTTCTATGTGGTTTTTCGCAGCTGTTGTTCAAGTTGAATCGTCCTTTTGAGGTTGCATCCAGGGGCTATTCTTTTGTTATCAGTTTTGCAAAGGCCTTGACCCTCCATGAGGTAATATACTGTTACTAAAGAAACGCTTATTATCAAACTTCTGATTTGTTGATTTGACAGACCTTATTTTCCTCTTCTTTCGATATTTTGTAGAATGTACTGCCCTTCTGTATGCGGGAAGTTTGGGTAATTACTGCATGTTTAGCGCTTATCGATGCAACTGCTTCTCATCACCATGATGGAGTTGTTGCACCTGATATTGAGAAGGAATTCTACCGTCTTCAGGGTGATCTCTATTCACTTTCACGGGTTAAGGTAGAAATCTGCGTGCTTTAAAGATTTTGTAAATGAATAAAACCCCTGTTCTCTTCCCATTCACTGTGATCCTCTTTCAATTTCTGACTGCAATGTGGATGGAATTCTCCGTTGAATATTTTCTTTTGAGGTGATATTGCATTTGTCTATATCATAGTTCACTATTGCAGTTTAAAAGTAGTTTTGTTGGTTGAATTTGAAGTTAATAAGATAATAATTTTCAAGTGCTTATATCCATTGAAATGCCTTTCTGATCATGGCAGTTCATGAGACTTGGATATCTGATAGGATATGGGACAGACATAGAAAGAAGTCCACTGAACAGGTACGGGTCTATTTCTGTTACAGCATGTCCATTTTCTTGTTAATAAAAGTTTTAATTCTCCAATGACTACCCATAGAGAAAGGCTTACCCAATTGGTGAGGAAGTATATGTCTCACTTTAGAAAAACAAAGCAATTCTTTGTTGGCTCAAAAAGCGTGTCAATATTTATTTACTCTTTGGAATTAAACTTCAACACATTTTTGCAGTGCTTGTCTCAGTATGCTGCCTTGGCCAAAACCGGCCATCTGGCCATCTCTTCCACTAGATGCTTCCTCTGAGGTGCTTGAAAAGGAAAAGGTATAGTCTACATATGCTGCGTGAATGTGTTATCTGATAGCATTCTTAATGAAGCGAATCATGCTTTAGATTCGATCTAAGAGTTAACTGTGCTTGCATGTCCTCTTGTGGACACTGAAATTGTTTTGTTTACCAGGGTATTGTTTGTGAACGTAGTGTATGTAAGATCTAGGTCTGTGTAACTATATTTACTATCTGTTTTTTTTTTAAGAATAGAAGAATACTTATCTCCATGTTTTGGTACAGACTATTCTTCAAGCAACTTCAAGGACGAAGCACTTTGGTATTCAACGGAAACCCTTACCCCTTGAACCATCTGTCCTTCTACGTGTGGCTAACAGAAGAAGGGCTTCTCTTTCTACTGGAAATATTCCTGAAATATTTGATGGCCGCCCAAGTTTTAATGAAGGGTAATGAAGTTTATAAAATTATGTCCTTTAGTTCTTGTTCTGAAATGTGTTAGCGCTTAATCTCAAGTATTTTCGAACTAAAATGATATGTTTATATATTTCGACAGATCAGGTTTAGAAGCATCTCCGAGAACACCTTCATCACTTAAAGTACAAGCAGCTCCCATGTCGAGAACATATTCTTCACCGGGAAATTTTGAGAGTCCGCTAGATAGGCCAATGAGGCTTGCAGAAATTTTTGTTGCAGCTGAGCACGCTCTGCGACTTACCATTTCAGATCATGATTTGTTGAAGACATTATCATCTATTCAGGATTTCGAGGTAGCATAACTGGGAAATTCAAATGTGCATACCATTTACATAATGACAGTGAAACTTCTGATATTTATGCTTCTCTTTCTTCTAGCTTCTCATGTATAAATTTTGTTGTGGCAGCATAAATATCTTAATTTAACTAAAGGTGCTGCCGAAAACTATCACCTTTCCTGGTGGAAAAGACATGGAGTCGTTCTTGATGGTGAAATTGCAGCTGTCTGCTTCAAGCAAGGGAAATATGATTTGGCTGCAAACTCTTATGAAAAAGTTTGTGCCCTTTATGCGGGTGAAGGATGGCAAGATTTACTGGCAGAAGTCTTGCCCAATTTAGCTGAATGCCAAAAGATTCTTAATGATCAAGCTGGGTACATGTCATCTTGTGTTAGACTACTTTCGTTGGATAAGGGTTTATTCTCGTCCAAGGAGCGGCAAGCGTTTCAGTCCGAGGTTGTTAATCTTGCACACAGTGAAATGGAGAACCCAGTTCCCTTAGATGTGTCATCATTGATCACATTTTCTGGAAATACTGGCCCTCCACTTCAGTTGTGTGATGGAGACCCTGGGAATCTATCTGTTACTGTGTGGAGTGGCTTTCCTGATGATATCACCCTTGATTCGCTTAGTCTTACCTTGGTAGCCACCAACAACACTGACGAAGGCGGCCAGGTTTGCCTCCATTGGACATGAATATTTTCGTTCTTTTCTTTCATCAAAGTTTTAGCATTCTTAAGAACTTTGTATATAAATTGGGTTTCAGGCTTTAAAGAGTTCCGCTGCAACTGTGCTAAAGCCCGGAAGGAATACTATCACTTTTGCTTTGCCTCCACAAAAACCCGGTTCCTATGTATTGGGAGTCGTTACTGGCCAGATTGGGCGCTTGAGATTCAGGTCTCACAGCTTTTCAAAGGGTGGTCCTGCAGATAGTGATGACTTCATGAGTTATGAAAAGCCAACGAGACCTATCCTGAAGGTACACGATCTCCCAACTTTAAGATATTAATTACAGGTTGTAGAATGGTAGAAAAGTATTAATTAAATGCATGAGTAGTGATACTGATAGAAATCTTATTCTTTAGGTTTCCAAACCAAGAGCTCTGGTTGATCTTGCTGCAGCTGTGTCTTCTGCGCTGCTAATTAATGAAGCCCAGTGGATCGGTATCATAGTACGTCCTATTGCTTACTCACTGAAAGGAGCCATCTTGCACATTGATACTGGTCCAGGGCTAAAGATTGAAGACTCATATGGCATTGAGATGGAGAGATACATGGACACAGATAATGATGCTGATGCATCAAAAGCTGAAGTTTCTGTAGAAGATAGCCCCGTCTCTCCAAAACGGGACTCAGAGGTGCTTAATCTCTGCGATGGTAAAATTGAATTCTCAGATTGGGCAAGCGATGTGAGTTCTATTCTGTGGGTCCCTGTTCGTGCACTGAGTGAGAAGCTTTCTAGAGGGTCATCTTCAGGTTTGCAGCAAAAAATTATTTTTCTAATATTTACATGTCTCTTGTCACATCCACTGGCCAATGATTCATATTTCTTTTGTGTTAACAGTCAATCCGCTGAAACAAGATATTTTAGAGGGAATGAGAACTGTAGCTTTGAAACTTGAATTTGGGGTTCATCATAACCAGATATTTGAAAGGTATTTCTTGTTATGGCAAAGCTTGATCATCTTTTTCCACATAAGAGGTTTGACCCAACACAAACAGTTATTTTCCTCATACGATTTTCTTCTGATTTTGTTGTGTGAGCAGAACCATAGCTGCACATTTTACCGACCCTTTTGACGTGACCACAAGGGGGGCAAACAAATGCAATGATGGCACTCTGGTGTTACAGGTAGCCACCTTTAGCTTGTTTATAATGGAAAAATCTTATCCCTAACCTCTCAGTTTCTTCATTTTTATTCATCGTCCACCCAAGGTTATCAATCAAGTAACTCCTATCTACAGGTTATGCTACACTCCCTAGTCAAGGCGAACTTGATAGTACTTGATGCTTGGCTTGATCTTCAAGGTGGATTTGTTCATGGACAAAATGGTGGAAGACCGACTTCAACGTTATTTCCGCTTGTTGTGTCTCCAGGATCTAGAGCAGCAGTCGTGTTCAGTATATGCCTAGACAAGACTGTGTCATCAGGTATTTCTATCCTTATGAAGAATGGATCAATATGACTCTGTTTTTTTTTTACATCTTACGTTTGGTTAAACACACTTAAACTGATAACGCTATCTCAAGCTATTTCTGATTTCAGAACAGTGCGTATTATAATATAGGTTTGGCAAGAAAGTGCGATTAAGGCTAGTGTAACATGGAATAGGAAGATCTACTTGATAGAACATGCCAAATACCTGAACTCTTCTTTTCTTCCATAACTCGTTTCTGTAGGCTTATCTTAGTTTCTGTGAACCTTCAATCAAGTGCTTTATATCGAATTATGCAATTAGCTTATATGCATATAATGGCATTTACATATGAAAACAGAGAAATTTAAATAGTTGTATTAACTGTGAAGTAACTAACTAACTGTTTGTACGACAGAAGGGAAAGATTTGCAGGTACCAGAGAGCATTCTGAATATCAAATATGGAATCCATGGGGATAGAGCGGCTGGAGCACACAAGCCTGTAGATGCAGATCACTCTGGGACTGATACTGAAGGGAGAAGAGATTTGGTGTTTAAGAGTGCTATTGTTTTGCAGCGTCCAGTGCTTGATCCTTGCCTCACAGTTGGCTTCCTCCCACTTCCTTCTGATGGTCTTAGGGTCGGGAAACTTATTACCATGCAGTGGAGAGTCGAAAGGCTGAAAGATCTCAAAGAAAGTGAAGCCGTAGAACAACAACATGTAAGTCAATGTCCATATCGAGCTAGTTGATATATAAACCTTTTCGTTAGAGTTTTGATTGCTATCATCATCAAATCACTATCAGTTTTTAATTTACCAAAATTTCCCTTTGGATAGTTAGCGGTTTAAAAAAATGGCATGTTCATCAACTGTTGTTGTTTGATTTACACAAGGATGAGGTGTTATATGAAGTCAATGCAAATTCGGAGATTTGGATGATTGCGGGTAGGAAGAGAGGCCATGTCTCTCTCTCGGAGAAGCAAGGTCAGTAATCTTTTCTTCTTCTCACTTAACAAAAAAAAAAACCAGTTTGCATACAAGTGTTTTTGTGATGATATGTTGTCTCTTCTTTTGTTGGGTGGTTAAAATATAACAGGTTCAAGAGTAGTAATCTCGATACTATGTGTCCCGTTAGTGGCGGGTTATGTCCGTCCTCCCCAACTCGGATTGCCAAATGTAGAAGAAGCAAATGTAAGCAGTAATCCACCGGGTCCTCACTTGGTATGCGTCTTGCCTCCACTGCTCAGTTCTTCCTACTGCGTCCCTGTCAAGTAATAGAACCTCACTCTCTTTTTTTTTCTCGAGAAAACATTGTTTCTATGTATTTATTTGTTTTGCGATCATAGAAATATCAGAGAATTGGGTTCTGGTTTTGTGTTGTGCTGTTATTATATTCTCATTTCTCAATGTAGGTTTTGGTTTTTAATATTCAAGTTTGGTTTATAAATAAACCAAATCGATTGAACCAACCAACTTTTGCTACGATTTTACTTCCGTATGGATCTTGCAAACCTAGACAAAATTTTCTAAACACAAAGATGTATATTTATTGTACTTATGTAAATACAAAGATCTTTTCCTTTCTGTATATATTTACATATTATCTTTTTTAGTTCTCTCTATTTACTGTAAGTGGAAGCCTGAAGAAGGTTGACATCTTTGGTGCAAATTTTTACACGACCGTATAAATAATTTCACATACATGTAAAGATAAATATCTGTTTCCATATTTACCCAAAAATAAATTCGTAAATATCCAAAATATTAAAAAAGATTTGTGTGCGACTAAAAACCTTGGTGAGCAAGGCTCTCATCTGTATTAATGGATGGTCGTTGGTGGAGAACATTAAGACTTTTCGCTGATTAGATTTTGTTTATCATTAAGAACATTCTATTCGTGTCTCTGCTTCTCACCCGGCTGTCAAGGCTCAGCGTTGGTGAGATCCTCTCTTGTTCTCTCTAATAGCTTCTCATCTTCCTTGCTGAAAACTCCTCCCTGTTCCATCATCAACGCTTATCCAGTTATCGGAAAACTCAGTGTTAGTTATGCTCATATACCTGACTGCACTGTAATTGACAAGAAGGTGCCTAAGGAGTTGATGACAGAAATGGGAACAGTAGGATCATCCAATGGGCTGGGTAGCTACTTTAAAGGATGGTGTGGTGCGTCTCCAAGATGATCTAAACCCTAATGCATCGGATACAAATCCAAAACGCATTCCCTTGCCTCCTCTTGTAACTTTGCCTCATTGCCAAACCCAAGTTGTCACCAACGTAAAGTTCTTGGGACCTCAACTCAGCTTTTGCAGCAACTCCGAGTGGATCAACATCAAAATCGCTAACTCATGCTTCTACTCCTCCCCGGTCATGTTTTCCAAGAAACATGACATGTTTCGCATTCCTGGATCTGGAGGCCACATCATTGGATCCCCGCACACAAAAGCAAAAACCCAAGTTTCAGAGGTTGCGTTATCAAAACCTTCCCGAGCTGACCAAGGCCAAACGAGAGCTTTTGCAGTCATGTTGTACAAGCGAACACTTGGTGGAGTCGACAACCACTGATGAAACTTCTTGGTAAAGTTGTACAGGAAGGCCACCACCACTGGTACGGTGAAAATGCAAACAAAAGCTCTAATGGTGACGAACAAGGCAGCGCAGTTTACACTGAAGACATTGGAGACCTTTGCATTTTCCTCTCAAAATCTGAATCTTTTTGTGTCCCTGCAAGCTCCTTTCCTGGCATGCCCTCTAACCACCGACGAAAAAGCCTCTGTCGAACTTGATTCTTGTTACTCCATCACCAGTTACCCTCGTACGACCGTGACTCCTTACCATATTCCACCTCAAAACATCGACTCGTAGTTTGGAATTGAGTCTAAGTCTTACGTCTGTCTTTTCTCTGAAAATGTTTCTCACTAGTTAAAGGGCTTAAGAGCTAAGTAATTAAGCAGGCTCAAAGTTTGAGAAAGGGTGATTTGAATTTGTTTATGGTTACATCTATTGGTGGTGGGTCTTTTGAAAGCCGTGACTTGGTAACATTGGAACATTACCTACTTGAAAGCTAAAGATAGAACACACACACTCAAACACTCCTCTCAAAATTCCACTAAAACCTCTACTTGATTATATTTGTGTACCTTTTCAATTCCAAAAATACAAAGGGAAAATTATCTTGTGAAGATCTAATAGCTTTTTTTTAATTCCAAAGTAGCTAGACTATGTTTTGAGGTGGAATGAAGTAAGGGGGGATCCATGCATTATTAACCAATTGTATTACATTCCACATTGGTGGATCAACAAAACATTAGTCTCAAAAAGACTAAGAGCCCTTTTTTATCTACAGCTAAAAAGACACATGTAGGAAAAGAGCAGAGCTCTAGTTCCATCAAATTCTCGTGAAGATAAGTCATCTCAAATATTGTCAAATGTGACATTTCAAACTAGTGCTCTTTGGATAGGGGACGACAAAAAAGTGGTATATATATAATATTATAGAATTGACGTTTGAAAGGTTTAAGAGAAAAGAAAGACTCAGTTCCAAACTACAAGTCTATATTTTGATGCGGAATAAGGTAAGGGGACAAGGGTCCGCTTGAAAAATTTCGACTATTGATCGAGCAATCAGCCAGATGGACAATGCAGATTTCGTCTACATCATAGAATGTAACGCGATTAGGGTACATGTCAAAGGAGCTAGCAGGGACACAAAAAGGTTCAGACTTTGAGAGGAAAATGCAAAGATCTCCAATGTCTTCAGTGTAAACCGCGTTGCCTTCTTCGTCAAGCTTGAACATCATTAGCGCTCTCGTTTTCAATTTCACTGTACTACTCGCGATGGTCTTCCTGTACCTTAACCAAGAAAGTTTCACCGGTGGATGGTGACTCCACCAAGTGTTCGCTTGTGTAGCACGAAAGCAAAAGCTCCTGTTTGGTTTTGGTCAGCTTGCGAAAGTTTTGATATTGCAACCTCTAAAACTTTGGTTCGTCCAAGTGTTTGTAGAGATCCCATGAAGCGATGAGATGGCCTCCAGATCCGAGAATGTGAAACATGTCATGTTTCTTGGAGAACGTTACAGGGGAGGAGAAGAAGCATGAGTTTTGGATTCTGATGTTGGTCCACTCTGAGTTGCATTGAGCGGGTCTGCAAAAGCTGAGTTGAGGTCCCAAGAACTTGACAGCCACAACACAGTCTTCATCCTCGGGAGAAGCTGAGGACATGGCCACGTTGGTGACAATTCGGGTTTGGCAATGAGGCAGAGTTACAAGAGGAGGCAAAGGAATGCGTTTCGGATTTGTATCCGATGCAACCGGATTAAAATCATCTTGGAGGCGCAAAATTCCATCTTCCTTCAAAGTAGCAACCCAGCCGTGAGATGCCCCGATTGTTACCATTGGATCACTATCCACCAACTCTACAGGCACTTTCTTTTCCAAGGTAGTGCAGCGACATGATTCTCACTAAAAAGCAATAAAACCCTAAATTGAAGAAAATGGTAATCTTCTATTAATAAAACAGAGGAATATCGCCTTGCCCTCCAAGTTTTTTCTTTTTCTTTTTTTCCCTTTTATCCTTTTTTTTTTAAACAGCAAATTGAGCCATATGGTGTTGGATCTGCGGATAAAAGGAATGCGTGGAGAAAATACTCAGTGCTCTAGATGATCAAATACGAAGAAAATGAAACAGAGGTTTTATCAAAATAAAAAAAAAATAAAAAAAAAATAAAACAGAGGAATATCGCCTTGAACTTATTGAAGCTTGTCCTTTCAAGTGGCAGGTAAGGTTTATGGTTAGGTTTTAACAAGCCCCTGGACGCTAGCTTACTAGCTGCTGTGATACAGAGAATTGGGAAGAAGTAGTGGAATGAAACAGAAGGTTATGAAGAGGAGTTATAACGAATAAGAAAAGGACACGTGGAACAGCCGTAGATAGAGAAGGAGATCGGAACGGCCACGTGTACGAAGGAGAAGGAAGGCAGCTGAAGGTTGTTACGATTTAAGAAGCTAGAGTTGTAATTGAGGAGTCACTCCAGAAATTGTGTTCATAAAGTTGTTACTTCTCACTCTCTCTGTAATTCCGTTTTCGCCATTGTAGCTTGACTTGGTGATTGAGGTTGGTGTTTTTCGTAAACATTAGTCTCTTAATATCAATAAACAAGGTTTTCACGGTTTAACTCTATCATGCCACAGCTGTATATAGAATTCGAATCAACAGTCAACGATTAATTGCTATAGACTATTAACAGAAATCACAAACTCTGGTTGGCTTGTGCGTGAGTGATAGGAAAGCAATCTTATGTGTTGGTGTTAATTCATAAAATTTGTAGCAATTGAGATTGAATGAGAAGGAGAAGGAAGGCAGCTGAAGGAAGACGGCCTTTAATCGTGAGAAACCTTTTATCATCAAGAGTATAACCAACAAGTTTGAAAAAGCAAAATGTTTTTGAGCTTTCAGATTAACCTTTTTGTTCACCAAATACTAAGTATCATGAGACCAAATTGGATTTTGGAGCTTTAGACTGTGAAAAGAATGTGTTAGAGTTAGCAATTAAGAGACATATTTGGTCTTCCAAGCAGTTCAGAAAGACTTTTAGGACTTTCTTCACAGTTTTCTTGTTAGTTGTGGTCAGGTTAGTCGGTTTTCAGGCGACAATCAGTTTGTAATTGGTTATAAATATTGTGTTATGAATCCCCTGGAGGTAGCAAAGAATCAAATTAACTCTGTCATTGTGTTTCTTTGGTAGAGTTATTGATTCGTTAAAAACTTCAAAGTTGTTTCAGGGAGGACACGGTCATTGGTTGAGACGTTTGACACAGGAGAAAAAACTACTCATGATCTATAAATAGATGAACTCTGACTCAGGTTTAAGTTTTAAAAAAAA
>VBRH01000312.1:0-15352 GCA_014578085.1 Cardamine resedifolia | reverse complement strand
AACTAGAAAATTTCATATATTTTAGTTATTTTATATATTTTAATTATTTTGGTCTTAAAATAATTAAGATTTTAGATTTATAATTATAATTTTAGATAATTTGTTATATTAAATCTATATATAATTAATATTTGTATACATATAATTATATTTTGGATATTTCGGATATCCATTTAGTTATTGGTTCGAGTCAGATTCGGATTTAGGTGTTCGGGTTTAGAAATCTATGACCCGTTCAGAACGGGTTCGATTCAGATTTTTTGGATTGGATTCGGGTTCGGATTTCGAATCCGAATATTTTGCTCGGCCCTATCCGTAATCATGATTCATGATGATTAGACTTGGTTTAAATATCGTTTTAAAACAAATTATGGGATTCATAGTTTCGACAAAATTTCTCCTTTATTTTAATCATTAAAATATATCTGTTTTATCCTTATATATGTGTTAATATTGATTTTCTTCATATTACAAACTTATTATGTTTGGATATTCTATTTATAATTTTATATTTTAAATATTCATATTTAATAGAACCTTAAATCATATAATTCAAGTATACATTTTACGGTATAATAGCAGACTGAATTTCACATTTACCGACTAAAATCATGTAATTAAACTAAATAAATCTTGACCAAGAAACCAAATCATGAATCTTAAAGTATGGATTTATTTTAAATATATGATAAAATAACTCTTGTTAAAATTTGATTTAGAGTTGTTGGATTTGAAGTCTGTATTATTATTTTTTTCTGTTTTACATGTAAGATTTCTTTTTTGGATAGTTTATATCTTAACATTTTTCTGCTGCAAGGGAAAATATTACATTAATCTAGCAAGGTGCAATATATATACAATTTTATGAGAATAGAGATTTTTCACCTAAACGTCACTATCCTTGAAATGTCATACATGGACTTTTATGAACTTTTATGTCCATAATATTACCATTATCCTTAATTAGAAAGGGAAAAAAAAAGAGTTGAATTTGTGGTGCTAGTGAATGAAGTAGGCACATGCTAAGGTCTTTCCAATATGTCAGAATCTGACTCCGACCCTTGCTTAGGCACATGGAATTTATTAGTATCATTTTTTTTTTTTTTAAAGCATTTCCAATAGTTTAGAACCCGGGTTCTAACCATATTTATAATTAAAATAATACAAAATCAAAACTTTAAATATTTATAAAGGTTTCTTATTTTTTACTTGTCTAATAGTAAAACCTCTAATGAAGTTTTAAAAATTTAAATTTTTAAAAACTTATGTATAAGTGTTTGAGTTACATTTGACTATTAAAACTTATTCAAAATGACACATAAACTCAAGTAAATCTTCACACATATATGACTTCTACATAAAACAATACTTGCATGACTTCTACATAGAACAATACTTGCATCTACTTGCCATTTATGCATCCCAACACTTGCATCTCACATATCCAAGTCATGTACTGACCAATATATGCAGCCTAAAAATGAAATAAGAACCACATTTATCTTTTATTTGACAACACACCAAACAGATTCAAACATTAACATAACCGATTCAAGCATTAACAAAACAGAACACAAACAATAGACATCATTCAAGCATTTGACAAACATTGATCAAAGAACATAACACAAACATTGATAAAAAAACAGAAACAAAAAAAGACTAACTTCAGCAGCAAAAACAGAGAGAATAAATCAAATTACCACAAACTTATCATATTCTAGACTACTTATTGATTCAAGCAAATAACAGAGATAAACAAATCAAATTCAAGACGGCTTAATGATTCGAAACAGAGATAAAAAAAATCAAATTCAAGCAAAAACAGAGAAACAATGTGAGACTGCTTATTGATTCAAAAACAGATACTGTTTATCCGAAACTATCTAGCAAAATCAAACAATCTATGCCTAAAATCGTCTTCAATCATGCCTAATAACACATACAGAGCCTGCTTATTGATTTAAATAACTCTAATTTCACTAAGAACGAATAACCCTAATTTACATCAAATTAAAGAACCCTAATTTTGGAAAATCCGAGAACCCTAAAAATACAAGAATTTGTCACAATCTATACAGGAAAAGAGCTAGATTCGTACTATGAGAAAGATATTGGAGCTTCTTTGAACGATAACTCTCCGATTTCGAGTCTCAAATCTCCGATTTGGTGATCCCCGATGGTGACCAGCGACGGTCGAGATGATGAAACCGGCAGAACAGACACTCAGAGAACATAATTTCAAACTCAATTCTCCTCTCAATCAACGGATTCAGACTTAAATTTTTGATGGCATCGCCGGACGAGTTTTCTCGTTTACAAGAGAAAATATTTCGATAAAGAGATAGTATCGCCAGATGAGTTTTGTTAAAATTAGGTCATCCACTTACGTGATGACACGTCAGCGGTTCCAAGAGTTTCTAAAACCTCTTAAATAAGAACCGGTTCTAATAATTTTTGGTTGTTTTAAATTAATTTTAATCATTTTTAATTCTTTTAAACTTTAAAATTCCAGTTTAGAGTCTCCGTTAAAGATGGTCTTAAGACACTAACTTAAAGTATTTATAATTGTTGGTTAGATTTCTCCATTCGTCCTGTATTTGTATTTACGTAAAATGGATATGTGAAATTTGTTTCTTCAATCTATCCTTTCTCTTAGTATTCAAATGGTAGAAATATTCGGTGATAAATAAATGGGATAAATATCAAAGTTGTATTTGAACAAAATCGTATAATTTTGAATTTAAATATCATCGCATTTTGACGCTTTTTCTTTGCGATGATGGATACATGTGTTATTAGTTGGATGTTCCAAAATCTTCAAAGACACATGTCATAATTTTATACATTATCAATTCAACATTTATCTGCTAGGGTACGTCCAATTTTTTTAAATAATTAAATATAGGGAGATAGATATATGTATAATCATATGTTGCAATATATATTAATCATGATTTCGTCGGCATGCTAGCAAACTACATGTTTACTGTCAACACATTTCCAAAATCTTGTATCTAATTTTAGATGGTGACCAATCTTAAAATTTTATTTGTATGTTGATATTTTCTGGTATGTGGCTACTAACTTTAATTTGTTACTTCAAAAGAGAGAGGAAAAATAAATTAGCAGACAACTGTTAATATGAAGATATTACTATTTTAAAATAAACATTATAGGTAACTTTTTTTTTTGTCAAACATTATAGACAACTTTTTGTTTTGTTTTGTCAAACTTACTATTTTAAAATAGGCATTATAGGTAACTATGTATGAGATATCCTATGACATTTGCTTCTTTGTGATATTTTCTTACCTGTTGTTACTTTAGCTTATCTTTTATTATACTTTATAATTGTAGCTATGTATGATTAATTTATCATCTTTCAACAAATTAGATTTACAAAGAAAAAGAACGAAAAATCGAATTAACAAAGAAAGAGATGTTAACAAACAAAAAAAAGAGATGTTTATCAACTAAACCATTCATGCACCATTACTGACATTTTGGCCCTCCTCTAGTAGTAGTAGAATTGAATTATTAGTAATTATGTAGTTATTGTTTGACAAAAAAATAAAAAAATAGTAATTATGTAGTTACAAAGATGAAGATACAAGTGCCGTCAAAAGAAAAAAAAAAAAAAAACACAAATGTGACTGGTAATGATAAATTCTTCAATAAATGTATGACAAGCCTATTTGAAGGTTGGAATATGATAGATAGATTTAAAGAGAAAAATCTTTTAAACAGCACCAAATCCAAGCAATTGTCGGCAAGAATCCAACTTTTTTACTTTTAATCTTTAGACTATTTACATAAAACTAACTGACTAAGCTTTTCTCATTAGAGTGCCAAACATGTCGGCTAAACCGAGTTCAAAGCATTTTTAGTTGGGTCTGATTTAAAAAATTTCATGCTAATTAAAACGAATAAAAGAGAGTTAAAGGTGGCGCCCAAAGAACAAAGTTTGAGGTTAAACTAGGTCTGGGCGCAAGGCCTCGTTATTCGATCCGTCCTGTACTTGCCTTGTAAAATTAAGTATCCGTCTTGAACGAGCCGGGTAACAAGGCGGATGGAGAATTACTTGCAAGTACCAAGATAAGTAATAAGCCAGATTTTTATGTTCAATACTTGCCCCGTTATCGATCCACCGACCCGTATCCGTTACCCATACCGGTTATTCTTCTTAGTTCTTCCTCAGTTCCTCCGTTAGCAAACCTAAAATCGAAACCTCCATCTTTTTACTTTCCTTGTGCTTTCTCTTCGCTAATTCACACCTCGAAATCGAAACCTCAGTGTTTTCTCTTCGCTACTTCACACCCGAAATGGAAACCTCTCAGATTTTTCTTTAGTCTTCGGCGTCACCTCTCGTCAATTTCATCTTCTCAGGTTAGTTAAGGTTTCCTCCTTTCTCCTTTCTTGCTTTTTATTTTCGGTGCGACATCGAAAAGTCTGGTGATGTGTGGCATCAACTCCTTTCGTCTTCGTAGTCGTACACATCGTCTTAGGGTTTTGGTGCGATAGTACTTTGATTTATCGAACCGAACTTCTTCTTTGCTATCTTTGATTAATCGGAAGTTTTCTTAGGGAAATTAATTAGGTTTTGCTGCGGGAGAGGAATTAGTTCTGACTAATTTTTTAGATTTCCTTATCTCCGTAAAGAGCTTGTTAGAGTGACATTAAATAAGATCACATAACTGAAATGTTTTTTTTTATGGTTTCTTTTTTCTGTAAAAGTTGTTAAAACATTTATGCAAACAGTACAAGACATTTATGCAAACAAGGCAAGACAGGTAAAAAGCAAACAAGGCAAGGTACGAGTACCCGCATGGACCAAATTACTTGCAAATAATGGTTTTTCGGGCAGATACTTGTTTGGAGCAAGACAAGTATCAAGGCGGATTGATCTTGACCCGGCCGGAGTAAGGCAAGTCACAAACCAGTTTAAAATGCCGGATACCCACCTTGTGCCCACCCTAGGTTAAACAAAAGAAAATTGAAAACCAACGAAAAATCTAATTGGTCTATTCCAAATTGTCAAAACTCGATCGGGTCGGCCCAATAAACACAATTAATTAGCCCAAAAACGGATCATTCCCAATATGTCATATTAATAATATTTGTGAATTTTGCTGGTTGGACCTAATTAAAATCCATAGTTGAAGATGAATTTAAATTTGAGACACGTGTGGGTGGTTATTATGTACATTTAACTCCTTTTGAACAATTTTGGGGGGTTTTGTCATAAAACGACATGCTTATTCCGCGTTTTAAAGGGCACAAACAAATTACAGGACGAAGATAAGTAAAAATTTATATCATCCGTTAAGGGCATAAGGTACGTGAATGCATCAGCTTTATTACTCTAAAATATAAATAGATTCTTACTTTTTACCGCTGCTTCCTTTGACTATTCACATTCATCCGCATTGTAAATCGCATCTTACCGAATGGCCCTTGTTCCCTCCCTAAACCGGGAAAAAAATAGACCGATTAAAAACCGGAAAATTATTTGAAAAACTTTCAAATGTAAAGTTAGTTTATCTATACTATAGAACCGAACCAAATAGTTTCATACCTCCATTTCGGTTTTACTACATTTCATAAACCGAAAACTAAGCTCAACAAATCAAACCGGAAACCGGATTTGTCTAGTTTATGTAACCTATGATTAGAATCTTGACGAGGACAATTTGTTTTCTTCTTTACCTTTGCTGTGGCTCGATGGTGCTGCACCAAACTGAGGATTGTGGATTAAGCTATTCAGAGACTGGAAGATTCCCAACTAGCATAAACAGCACCTATAATCTTCTCATGTAAAACTTGACCAGAACACGCGATGATTCCTCGGTCAAGACCTTCCAAGTAAACTCCTTTCGAGAAGTCTAAGTTTCTCCCGCCCGCATCAGTCACCACACCACCAGCTTCTTCCACAATAACAACTCCAGCCGCGTGATCCCATATCTTCTCTTTGTAACTCGACTGTGCAAACTTCATAAACACTTCAGCGTCTCCACGCGCAATTGCTGCATATTTCACCATGCTATACACTCGCAAAGGTTGTTTTCTGGACAAAAGATTGGTTTGAATTGTTGTAATTAGAGAGTTTTGCAGTAACAGTAAAATAAATAAACAAGATTAGTTACCTAACTCCCATGCTATTGGCAAGCCCCGCAGTAAACAAGTGATTTGAGTTTGCTCTCTCTACTGGCTCACAAACCGTAGCTAGAACCGGATCATCGACTGATGAAACTTTAAGTGGTGTAGCAGATTCAGGGATTCCTCCAACGATTAACGATTGCATCCACGCTTGACCACTTCCTCTCTTTGCATACATGACACATCCTTTCGATACTGATCCAGCTACAGATTTTGTAGTCATGGCTTGGTTGCAACCGTTACTTAAGCATTCTTTCTTAACCGGATAATTAGGACATCCTAGTACCCCTAACAGAACTTTACCATGCTCTATCAAAGCTAAAGCAACAGCGTACTGATCGCCACGAACAAATCCTAATGTTCCATCAACAGGATCAAGCACCCAATGCCTTCCTTTAGGACCTCCAATGGAGTTGCATCGACTAATAGCCTTAAGAATTTCATTTGATCCCAAGGGCTTATCTGGTTTCGGAAGCCCGTACTTGGGAGCTTCAGATAACGCTTCATTAACCGCATTCGAGACAGCTCCCAAAAGCCCCATAGAATCAGCCTTTGAGAGAGCATCAGTGTCTTCTTCAGCAACAATGGAAAGGTTTTGAGCACCAAAAACTTCAGCTAAAACCCAACTCACAATTGCTTGAACACCAAAATCTGTTAAGTGAATCAACAAAGTTTTAATCTTTAATGCAAACTCCAATCAGCTTATAACAGAGCTTACTTAAAATGTACAATTTGGTACACTAATAAACTACTAATACAGAGTCTTATAAGTTGATCTAAAATGTGGATTTCATAAACATAAAAAAATGTATTAAACAACATTAATTCAAGAGCAAATGTGGATTGTATACACATTCTTTCACCAGGCAACTATGATTATTCGATTGTAGCTCAATTCGTGAAAACATTGACACAATTCAATACTACAAAAAATCATTCAAATTAACTAACACAGAACCTAAAACAGATCTCGAAAATTGCAATAAAATTCAATCACTAAAACAGAGACGATCAAACAATTTAAAATTTCCTAAAACGAAACCCCAAAATCCTTCAAAAAAAAACATAAAACAGAGAAATCTGTGACGAAAAAAAGACCTGCGACGGTGACAGGAGAATCATCGTCTTTGGACTTAACATGAGCACCGTTGGTTGAGGAAGGAAGACGAAGCTTCTCCTGAACTTTAACACAGAGTGAAGAAGCGAGGTGAACCACACGCACCGCCGTGTCCATCTCCGTATCTAACGATTCCACCACCATCGCCGGTGAAATCTCTCGGAGGAATCTATTAGACGGAGGAGGACGAGGAGATACCAAAACTAAAAAGCTTTACTTTTTTTTTCACGTGCTCTCTTCTCCTCTCCTTTATTTCCACCTTTTTAATTTTTTAAGGACATGATAATTATTATTTTATTTTACTTTTATATACTACTTTTTGTGTGGCTTTTGTCGCGTTTTATTAAAATAATATTTTATATATATAAATTATTCTATTAAATACAAAGTAAAGTTTTACGTAATAGAAAAAATATTACATAAAAACAAACTTAAAAAAATACTAAAAATATACAACGATTTAGTGACACGAACCAAAACAAAGTAAAACCGAACGTCCATTCAATAAACCGAGTACGATATAAGATGTCATTCAATGATCACAATGCCCATAAAGCATAAAACTTTTATGGGATATAAAATATAACAACACTTTCTCATTAATATAACAAATGTTGATTTTGAAAAATGTATCCTAATGCACAAAATATTATTTTGTTTTTTGTAATTATTACTATAAATTTCTTCTATTTTTTTTTTCAATTTCTCCTACTGATCTTTGTTGTATTTTTTTGGCAATGCCATGCTAAGTTTTGTTTTATAAGTGTTCTAAATAAAATATGATACACTTTAAATCATACCAAAATTAGACTATCTATTACGACGCTTTTTTAATGAAAACGAAATTGGAAAAGAATCTTGGTGAGTATCTTTTTGGCATCTTAGTGAACATTTTCTTAAAGCATCCAAAAATCAAAAACTATATACTTCTTTTTAATACAATAGAAAAAAAAGAAGTAAACAATACTCCAAGCGCTTCGTATGGTTTACAAGAAAATCGTATGGTTTGTACTTTGTGGACTTGTAGTTAGGTGAATAAGGGAACTAACCACGTGGGGAAAAAAAGTCAGAAATAAAAAAGGTCTCTTTATGAATTCTCATTTTCTTTTTTCATTGCTCATACAAAATTTTATGTAATTTGACTATGATCTAAGGATCCATGAGTTAAATAGTTAAATGAATTGAATCTCAAAAATATTAATAAATAACTGATTCGTAGTTTTTATTTAAATAGTAATAATTAATTAATAGTTATTCTTATCTTATATAATCATTTTATCTCATCATCGACATAAACTCATCAGAAACTAATGTCATTTGACACATCAATTCATTTAAATTAAAATATTCAACCCATTAGAATTAATATTTAATAGGTTGGGTTGAATTGGAGTTTGACAAAAAAAAAAAAAAAAATTGGGTTGAATTGGATCAATTCATGAAAAAATTGTCCATTTTAACAAATTGGAAAGTGATTATAAACAAATTGGAGAAAAATAAACGCATGGACGGCTTCTTTTCCTCCCTTAATTTTTGCTAAATAATTTAAAAAGTTTATGAATGAAGAGGTCAAATGTATTTATACCGTAAAGATGGGATTGTGCATGGTCATGCATGTGGACAGGAAGCTCTTGTATATATATGGTGACGTGTAACTAATAGAAAATTCTAATTAATTAATCAGTCTAGGATTAAATTATGTTAGTATTAAATTGATCAAGCTGCGAGCCTGCGAGTAATATTAAAAGCTGAGTAATTGTATGGTAAATTTCAAAAAGAAAAAATGAGTACTAGCTCAGGCATGCAAGACTCGAATTCCTTTGAAATTACATCTTTTATGATAAATATTCTCCGGTTCTTTAATGGTAAGTTCACGTTTAAACCAACATAAACTAAATTGTAATAATACATGTTAAAGATGCCGGCAGAAAAAAACAATAAACCATATTTTAATGTGCTTCATCCTTACAAATTTGGGAATTTTCTTAGATTTTTTTGATACCATTTTTTCATCGAATTTTGTCTTTTCTAATTTGGATTTTAATTAATCACTATTCATTTTTTTTCATTCATTCCTTTTCATCTTCTTCTTCTTTATCTATTATCAAATTGTTTTTTCTTTTAAATTCAGTTTTCAAAACTTTTGTTGCAACCATCATGCTTTTCAGTGGAGAGAAAAACTTGAGATTAAGCGGAACTACAGTGTCCATACTTCGTGAGAGACACTTTAGCCATGAAATGGTGGCCCAACACATCACTCACACCTTCTTTGACTTCAACCGTTGGTCTCACATCCAATTTCTGCTCACTCTGAATCTTGCCACTCCATTGGCTCCAACAACATTCAGCTGTTTCCAGTTGAAATCAATGGAAGAAGACACCTCAACTAAAGAAGAAGACAAAGGAGTTGTCTTTTTCATCTCCTTCGCGATTGTGGCAACAAAGGTTTTGAAAAGAGATTTTGAAGAAACCATGATAGATAGATAGATAAAAAAAGAAGATGATGAAAAGTTATGATGAGTAAAGAAGATGAAGAACCATCCTGTATATAAAGACAAGTATTGAATTTGATATGTGTGAGAAATGTTGAATAGAATAAAAGATGAGCTAGTCTAGAGACTGATTCTGTGAAAATATTGCAGACTGAAATGTTGAATTGAATCAAAGATGAGTTATAGTCTAGAGATTGATTCTATGAACATATTGCAGACTGAAGGAGGACTCAAAAGGACTGTCAGATGTTGAGAGCAATAAAGAGCTAAGTAGCTAATAAACAAAATGAAAACCTTATAATCTGGGAAATAAATCAATAACCTTTTTATTATTAGAAGATTTTTACGTATTGGAAACAAAAGCTTATACTGAACTCAACTTAAAAAGATGTTTATCCTACACATATTCATATTCGTTGTTTTGTTTAATAATTAATACATAAAAAGAATAACATGACAAGAGACCATTTAAAATTTTCTAATGTTGGGAAGCTCCCCTTATTTACTCCATCATTTAACGAGAAGAAAAAGTTACACGTTAAACACCAAACATACATAAATTCAACTAATCGGATCATAGATATATCCATTTTAATGTCTTTCCTTGTTACAAATTTGAGAGTTGTCATTGATTTCTTTGATACTATGGATTTTTCCATCGAGTTCGATTTTTTTTTTAAGACAAGCACTTTTGCTTGCAAATCAGAATCACATTTGGCTTGCAAATTAAATTAATTTTAAAACACTAACACATTGAAAACAAAATCATTTTTGGTTGAAGCTTTGAAATATGATTAAGAAGCACAATGGCTTTAGAAAACAAGAACCATTAAGACTTTTTTTTCTTAAATAGTAGAAAATTTAAGAGAACCATTTTGGCTTGATTGGAGGTCCAATTGTGGAAGCGACATGGCTTTAGATCTAGTGGTTTATGATGAGCTTCAATAAGAGAAACATTTTTGGATTTTGGTTTAAAAAAAAAAAAAAAATTTAAATAAAGGGAGAAACATCTTGCTTAAGAAATTAAAACAAAGATAGGAACCGATCATTAGATCATTGTGGCTTTGATACCATATTGAATAGTGTTGGTACTGGGATTTACACCTTCATCGTAACCCGATCTAAATCAATACCGAACCAAGATCCTAATCGATAAAGCCCATCAAGCTCAAGCTCAAGCCCATCAAGGCCCAGTTCGGCCCAGTCCAGTTTGGCCCATATGATCAGTTCGGCCCATCTGATATATCATACAACCGACTCACAACCGCCCTTTTCTTTCTATAAATAGAAGGTCATGACCTGCCATTGAGGGGATCCGATCCGCGATCTGAGAGAAATAAACAAATAAGCTCCGACTTCACAATCTCTAATAATTCTACCTTGTAATCTCTGAACTCCGAGCTCACTCAATAAAAACTTCTCAACTATTCAATTCTGTTCGACTTAATCAACAGTCTGTTCGACTTTATCAATCTTAACTCTGATAGATCTGATCCGTATTCTGTTCGACTCAACTTATCTTCTGTTCGACTCGATTTAACATCTTGTTCGACCAACCTCTTGATTAATGAACAAAGCTAAAAAGCTGTTCAACAATTTGGCGCTGTCTGTGGGAACATCTGCAACATTAAAGCCTCAAATCTACAATGGCCGAACACAATACGATCACCTCTCCGAACAGAGAAAACCCTTCAGAAAATCAAAACCTTCCTGCTTCAGGCGAAAATCTGCTCCGCACCATCAACACGATGCAACTTCCTCGACACGTTGACGGAACACACCAACAGGGAAGCGAGATATCGAGCCTTATCCGGCTTCTCACCGAGCGATTTACAAAAGACGATGCATCAGCTCAAAATTCTGAACGACAGAATTTAAACGAGAATGACAGCCCTCTTACGCCCGCTGCCGATCTCTTGCGTGATGCCCACCTCTTCTCAAACCAGGTCGCCACATCCCCGACACTGACCTCCCAGGCGCTCTACGAAGAACTCGCCCGAACAAGGAAAAGAGAGGCGGAGTTCATCAAAACCATCAAAGCCATGAAGTCACAGATGCACAAGGCCACCAGCTCGGCCCCAGACATTGACAAAGTCCTAGAGGAGGCTCAGCAAACCCCATTTACTAACCGCATATCCAACGAAGATATGCCTCAGGTCGGCAAAATAAAAATGCCGAACTACGACGGAACAACGCCAAACACGACCGACCCCCTAAATCATATGACGGCGTTCACCATTGCAACCGGCCGAGTTCGGCTATCGGAAGAGGAAAAAGATACAGCTTTATGTCAGCTCTTTGGCGAAAAACTAAGTGGCTCTGCGCTTCACTGGTTTTCGAAGCTGAAACCACGCACCATAGATTCCTTCAAGCACCTGTCGCAGGCGTTCATGAAATATTATTCAATGTTCGTCGTGCGTGGACAGTCCAGCGCCGATATGTGGAACATGACCCAGAAAAAAGGGGAGAACCTACGAAAGTTTATCGATCGATTCAAAGCTGTGGCCTCAAAAGTCACCAAGGACAACTACACATCGATCGAAGCCCTGCGAAGAGGTTTGTGGTATGAAGGTCATTTTCAAGAAACGCTGAGCTCGAGAAAGCCCTTGACACTGGAGGACGTCCTGCATCGAGCAACCACATATATCAATATTTAGGAAGAACGAGACTTCTTGCAGAAACAGCACGCCCCACGAGCGTCGAGCTCCTTCAGGGATATTAATTTAAAGGAAACCTACCAAGAACTGCATCAACATTATGACAGCTACAGAGACGACGGCGGTCAAAAGCACAACGTAACCTACATTGTGAGGGACGAACAACGCAACAACGAACATCGCACTTTATCCTGGAACAGATACGAACGACCCCAGGAACCTGCACGGGGGGAACCCGAACAAATCAACCGTGATGATTCTAAGACCAGTCGATCTCGCGAGGATGAATACGATTTAAACCTCTATTGCGATTACCATAAAAAGGCAAGTCATGCCACCTCCGGATGTCGACAGCTCCTAAACGCCTTGTTCAGAAAGTACCAGGAAAGAGAGATACAAAACGTCGTCGCTAGACTTTTCGATAATCGACGATGAGATTATAAGTCAAAAACACCGCCAAGCACTAGCCGAACAAACAGCGGCAATCGACCATACAAGAAAGTATCTCAACCACCACCCCGCGCCAACAATGCCGGCGAATCGTCTAGGCAAAAATCAGAAGAAGCTCGACCTAGAAACCCCCAACATAGACGTGATATTAACGTCATTTTGGGTGGACTGAGCTCATGCAACGACTCTGTTCGGTCGATAAAAGAGCGCAAATGAAAGGCTGAAACTGCTACCAAATGGAAGCAATTGGCACAAGTCAGCCTGATCAGAAGCGATCTCCCTATCATCGTTTCATAAGCGGACACAGATGGATTGGATCTACCTCACAATGATCCACTTGTAATCACTCTCGCCATCAGTGACTGTAACATCGCCAAAGTCCTGATCGATATTGGTAGTTCGGTTGATCTTATATAGGGAGACGCTGAAGAAAATGGACATCTCCGACGAGCAAATAAAACCGAACACGCGGCAGCTAACCGGTTTTGACAGTAAGCAGGTAACGGCAGTCGGAACGATCAAACTGCCCGTCTTCGCCAGAGACGTCCAAAAGATGGTCAAATTCGTCGTCATAGACGAACTGGCCATTTACAACGTCATAATGGGAACACCTTGGAGTCACGCGATGAAAGCAGTCGCGTCGAGCTACCACCAGTGCCTACGTTTCCTGTCAGGCCGCGAGACGATCACCATCCGTGGAAACCAGGCAGTATCTTGGACGTGCTTCATCGCAGAGAAAAAACTCTGTACTGCCCCGGTAACTGTCCATACAATAACTGAAGAGGCAAGCACCGACCTAGTGATCTCGACACCACGCAGGTCGAACAAAGAGATAGTCGGGCTCAAAAACACGGGCGCCACCTATCAGCGACTAGTAAACCGAGTGTTTGCTAGCCAACTCGGAAAGTCAATGAAGGTATACATCGACGATAAGTTTGTTAAATCAGCACGAGGTTCCAATCAGATCGGTCACCTGCAAGCCTTTTTTGAAGTGTTGAACAAATACGGCATTAAACTAAATCCGACCAAGTGCACGTTCGGAGTCACTTCGGGAGAATTTCTCGGCTACATCATAACCCAGCGAGGGATCGAGGCAAATCCAAAGCAGATTGCAGTAATCCTAGAATTGCCCTCACCTCGAAACAAAAGAGAAGTTCAGCGACTTATCCGGAAGTATCGCAGCTCTAAACCGTTTCATCGTCAGATCAACCGACAAGTGACTCCCTTTCTACCAACTTTTGCATAACAACAAGAGCTTCGAATGGGACGAACAATGTGAGAAGGCGCTCTAGGATCTCAAAACGTACATGTCAACCCCACTGATCCTTGCCAAGTCTGACGACGGCGAAACCCTCTACCTATTCATCGCCATTTCCAGTTCGGCCATCAGCGGAGTTCTAATCAAAGATGAGCGTGGTGAACAGAGGCCAATCTTCTACATAAGCAAAACGCTTGAAGGAGCAGAAACACGGTATTCAGCCTCCAAAAAAATCGGGTTCGCCATTGTTACCTCGGCCAGAAAGCTTCGACCCTATTTCCAAAGTCATCTAATAGTCGTACTATCTGATGTAAATATTCGAAAAATTCTGCACTCTCCAAGCCAATCTGGAAGGTTGGCAAAGTGGGCAATAGAACTCACCGAGTACGATATTGCCTACCAACCTCGAAAGACCCTTAAATCCCAAGTTCTGGCCAACTTTCTGATCGAGTTACCAAAAGAACTTATAGAATCAGACAGAGCCGAACAAAACTGGGAGTTGTTCGTCGATGGATCTTCATCCCAGCAAGGATCAGGCATAGGCATTCGACTCAAGTCGCCAACCGGTGAAACTCTCGAGCAAGCATTTTGATTAAACTTCAAACCAACAAACAACGAAGCATAATACGAAGCACTGCTCCCCGGTATGCGACTTGCGAAAGGAATAAGAGTCGAACACATCAAGGCGCACTGTGATTCCCAGTTAGTTGCGAGCCAGTTCAACGGCGACTACGAAGCTAAGGACGAGCGGATGAATAGATACCTCAAACTCGTCCAAAAACTTTCAAAAGGCTTCGCAACTTTCGAACTCCTTAAAACCCAAGAGCAGAGAACAAGTCGGCAGATGCATTGGCAGCGTTAGCCACTGCCATTGATCCAAGCTATTCAAGAACAGTACTCATCGAGGCCATAAATACGCCGAATATTGATTTGGACAACACGGTCCATGTTCTGATCGACCACGATCCGTCCGACCATAACGTCGCTTCGACCGACCAGAACGACGTTTCGACCGACTAGAACAAATCCGCAAGACCAATCAGCCAGCAAAATCTAACAGACGACTGGCGTACTGAAATCAAGTTGTACATCGAAGAGGGCACCGAACCAAGTGCCAAGTGGGACGCACGACGCCTTAAAATAAAAGCAACATGTTACGCTTTGCTCCAAGGTCGGCTATACCGATGGAGTTCGACTGGCGCATTGCTGACTTGTATCA
>VBRH01000311.1:34721-47181 GCA_014578085.1 Cardamine resedifolia | reverse complement strand
TTTTTTTTTTTTTTGTACCTTAAGCCTTGTTTGACTGTTTATAAAAAACGCAATCTCTAATTCTTTGACTATTATACACTGTTTTTATGGTAATTTTGTAAGCAAAGACTATTATTAATGTGTGGTAATTTTACTTTTTTTTTTGTTATAATAATGTGTCCATAGTTTTATTTCGATAGATTCAAAGGATATATTTATGATTCATTGAGTTTCCTAATATATGGAAACGCGAAACGTGGTTTTTGGTGTTTTAAACATAAAGTTGAGTTCACGTTTTGGGTTTGAACCAAACATGTCGTAATCGATCGTGCTTTAGGGAAGGATTAATTGCCATTTATCTTTTCGTGGGCATTGCAATTTATGGAAAATAAATCAAGATTTTATTTAAAGACCAAAACAAATCAAGACTTTGGATTTTCATTTACTTTTTATTATTGAGATATCCCCTTGGATCAAAAGAATATCTTTTGATTAGGATTCCAGAGGGTTTGTTAGTAAGACAGATTAAAAAAACATATACCAATAAATTGTTTCAATATTTATCTTAATTAATAATTTTGTTCCAGTATTTATCTTAATTAATATTTTTCCAATTATCTTAATTAGTAATTAAGTCTTTCAAATTATGGTTCTCAAAATTATGATGCCACGTTTCCTGCAATCACGATGACTCACTTTCTCAAATTCAAACCTTATGTTAGAGTTTATATCAAACTTATGCAATTTTAATTCAAATTATTTATTTTCCATTCCAATTATGTGCAAGATGCAAGAGGATTACGTAGTAGTTAGTACAAAATAGAATATATGATATTTCTATCGATACATACTTTTAGGTATACACAATTACAGATTAGTTTCTTCATCAGAAGAAAATAAAATTACAAATTAGTTTATAAACAGAACAATCCAACTAAATCTCAAAGGTCTAATAAAAATATATATCCCAAAAAGATCATATTTCATTTTTTTCTATTTTCTTTATCATTTTAACTTATTTTTGTTTTCTTGGCTAATTTTTATTTCCTTGTTTCTTTATTTTCATAATTTATTAAGTAAAATGTTGTATTTCAAACACATGTAAAATCCTATTAACTACTTAGATACATATGTTATTGTTATAATCTCATCAATAATCTATAATAAATGTTTTTTTCTATTTTTAATAATAAAATATAAATATTTTCAGATAATATTAAAGAGTAAGACTTTTGGTTTTTCTTAATTTGAAAGGAGGTGGACTTAATTATCCACTCCTACATTTATGCATCTCTCATTCACCGCCTCAGTTTCTTCATAGAATTGTTCCATAGGAAAAAAAATCAAATTATTTCATGTTAATTTTGTCAAGTAATTAATTTTCTTTCAAGTAACTGTTTCGCAACTATCCAGATTTTTTTCTTTTATCTATAGTACTCTGTTTCGTATTCAATATCCTTATCATCTTTTCTAGATTTTGTATGCATGTTAACCTTTTATTTAAAAATGTAATGTTATTGTTGGGTAATAAAAATACTCGGCCTGGACAATAATATATGAATTATCATATCAAAGGAAACTAGATCTTTGCTCTTATTCTATGGATTTTATTTTCACTCAATTAAACAAAATCTTACAATGAACAGATTTTGTATAAAAGAAAGTTTGCCTTTTATTGACCAGTAAGCAAGTAAAATACTAACAAGAGATTATATAGGATTTTGTACCAAATTTAGACTTTAGAGTTGATAATTAGTGGCCAAAACCTTAGTAGTGGAGGGCCACTCTTACTGCTTCCTAGGCATTTAATATGAGAGATTTGGACTAAATTTAAAAGGAGGATCGATAAGTAGTTAACAACAAAAAATTCCTCTTTACAATACAATCAATGCTAGCTTAACAACTTGCATGAGATATGAAATCTATTTAAATTTAACTGCAAAAAGCTAGAAAATTTTTAACACAGTGATTTGGTTATAATTTCTTTACACACCAAAAACAGGAAAATAATTGATTCAAAACAAATCGAATTGAGACATAAATTTATGTTTAAAAAAAATCATGAAAAGCACATTTCCATAACAATCAGACAGAAATAACCAAGGTCAATTAGATTTGTTTCAAACTGGTACTTATATTTCTTCGCAGATTTAGAATTGTCTATTTCAGAAAGGGTTATCCGACTCGTATTTGTTAAAATAAATTATTCATTTGAGACAACTACGAAAGAACAAAAAATAAAAAAACGACTCGAGCATGAAAATAACACACTAAACGAATATTCATTCGTATAAAGATATGCAATCGATGCTCAGCTTAGCCCATAAATCATGGGCCAAAATATACCCAAATATATGACTTACTCTCTTTTTTTTTTTTTTTAAGAACCAAATCTAGAAGATCTTCAAAGGGATTGAGATTTTGTACTTATGATCACCGCCAAGGCAATTCCCAAGTCCATGGAAAATGAACATTTTAAAATCACAACAAAGCAAATTACACAAATAAACAACACAAACCTTCTTAATCGAACCGTGGTCTCTCTCTTTTTTTCTTTTCTTTTCTTTATCGGTATGATTATGAAACCTAATCAAGACGGCAAATAACAAAATTATTTTATGTAAGTTTATTTGTTTGGCTTAAAATTCCATCAAAGTAATGAATCGAGATAAGTGTAGTCTCTGGTTCGACCATACTCCAAGAGACTTCCATAAGTCCGGTCCCAAACACCGATGAAGAGAGATTCAGTATCAGGACTAAACGAAATCCCAGATATTTCTCCAAAGAAATCAATCTCTTGCTCCTTTTTGTAACCTGTTTTCGAGTCATAGATATGGACGAAATCTGCTGGCTCCGCCATTGCAACGTACCGTCCGTCAGATGTGAATCTAATGGACCTTACGGCTCCGAGGTTACCTCTTAGAACAGCGACTGATTCCGAGAGTTTCCTTGTGTCCCATATACGACAGGTCTTGTCCTGGTTTCCCGTTGCAAATGTTACACCGTTCGGATGCCAAGCTGATGCAAATGAATAGTCTAAGTGACCTTTTAGCGTCCCGATTGTCTGAAACAAATTTTAAAACCGTAAGGTTCCAAAACCTAAAGCCGAGTAAGATACGAGGAAGATGAATGTTAAGTACCTGTCCGTTGCTTGAGTCTACCAATAGACCATCTGGGTCATCTCCAACGACTGCTACTAGTTTTCCATCAGGACTTAGGGAGCTATGCTGTTAAAATTATAACTTAGTAAGTTTTGAGTTTTATTTAGCTGCAGAAAAGCCGGAAAATGGAAAATTAAGTGAGCTTACATTGACGGGCCAGAGATAACGGAAGAGTTGGACAAGCTGATATCTCTCCATGTCAAAGTCTCTGACTCCACAGTCATTATTTGAGGCTATGAAATGAAGTGCGCCGCTAATAAGACCATATAACTAGTTTCAGTCTCTGTTTGTCTAATCGTCTAAACCTTGGAAGTACAAAACCACCAAAGTAATATGAAAGGTGAAGAGGTACCTGGAGTTTCTGTATATATCTACTGCATTGGTGATAGCATTTTCCGTGTAAGTTGTGCGTGAGCAGAAGCTCACACCAGGTCTATCAAGATGCTGGTTGCAGGGGAAACAGAAAAATTCACAAAATTAGAACACGAATAAAAAATTTCTTAGGCATTTTAAATCACTGGAAAGAGACTTCATAGCAGTTTGCTATACAATCCTTAATATCTATTCAAAACCTCTAAACTAACCTTGCAAATGAGCTCTCCTTGAAATCCACCAGCAACTAGCAGCCTTTCTTTTACTGCAAGAGTGCTAACTTGAGTCTCTGTAAATCCTTCCAACAAACTCTCGGGATGTTTCTGAAAAAATATGGAATGTCGGCTTTAGACAAACCCAACAGAGACGAAAGGATACCCCAGAGTCAAACTAATTAACTGGTTTGGATAAGGCTTGAGAAACAAACCTCAGATGGAGCCACATGACCTTTAACGTTAAGAATTTCATTCCTGGAACCTGCCAGAGAAGACCAGTGGCTGATCGAGTAATTCGACAACAGGTAAACATCATGTTTTGATGTAGCCCAGACCAAATTCCTCAACTGCAATAAAACTATGATCAGCTTTCCACAAAAAATATGGTTACATCAGCAATAGTAGAACAGGGAGGCCTAAATTTAGAATTGAGCACGTTACATTTACATGATCCGAACAAAGAACCATATTGTTGGAAACATGACAGAGACAGGGGTTAAAGTGTAATGGTTGACTTGACAAACCTGAAAATGAAGAATGGTTGATCTCACTGATCTAGAATTCCTTCTGAACGTATAGAAAGAAGCGCCTTTCTCAGTTTTCATGCATTTCTGGTTCCAATAGGCAAGACTAGAGTGAGAAAAAGACAACAAAAGCATATCTCCTAATAGAAGAAGCATGAAAATGTAACTCACCTTCTCGGATGCTTTACCCGAATTAGGGATATTTTCATAGTTTTTATACTGTTCTAGCCTATTTTTTCTGTAATCTTTTCTAGTAACGCTAAGTCTATCCCAGGGTATACCCTGAATGTCTTTCCCATTCCGAGCTTGAGCAGCAGAAGTATCTGCAGCCTTGTTCTGAAATTACGTAATTGTGTTAACAAAATGAACAAAGTCAATCAGAAGACACAGAAAAAAGAAAGAAAGAAAGAATGAGAACAGAGGAAGACAAGACAAACCAATTGGTCAAAGTCTTCAACTTCGGAATCAGATGCATCTATATCTCTTCCGTCAAACTCAGCATTCATATCATCTTCAAGATCATCCATGTCATACTCATCGGCCATATATTCATCTTCAGGTTCATCACCATTGTAATCAGACATGGTGAGATCAATTTTTTTTGGAAAATTTCTCAATCACAGAGATGAAACAACTTCCATTAAACAAGGGAAACAGAACAAACCAAAGTCAGCCATGTCCACCTCCCAAAATACACAAGCTTTAATCCACCTTCAAGCCTGCAACATAGTAAAAATTAAAACCATACAAATAAATCTCTGAGACGAAGATCATGCCAAATTCATAATTTTGAAATTATCAAAAATTCAATTATAAAGCAAAACAGAAAACAATTTATAGCTCATATTGAGCATCCATGGAAATTCTCAATTACGCTTACCGAAACTTCCAACAAGGAGGGAGAGAAAAAAAAATATTTACTTCTCCAGAAATCTGAATTTTCCCGGAAATTCAATAAAAATTTAAAAGGGAAAAGAGAATAAACCCTAAGAACCGAAACAAAGATCAATATATTTCGATCTCATGCACTTAAAACCCTATGTCGATTAGATTATAGAGATTCGAATAGATCGTTATCAACCCAGAAAACCCTAAATTCAGTAGTTTCGGAAAATAGGGGTTTTCATCAGAAAAGAATAAATAAATCAAAAATAATAAATAAAATTGTGAAGGAAAAAATCGGATACCAATCTGAAAAAATGGTTGAGAATTGACGCGAATTAGGTAATCACCGGATCTGAGGATCCAATTTATACAGAGCGTCTCAGAAAAAATCTATACAAAACTCCAAATAAAATAAAACTGGTTAATTATTTTGCATCAAAATATATACACGTCAGCAAAATAACAGCCAGTATCCTCTAACCACGTGTCACCTACATCCTCGATTTATTTTTATTTTTATTCAATGGATTAATCAAGAATTACTAACCCATCAAAAATATAAACATCTTACATACTGACAGACATTGATAAATACCATACACGATAATAGGGAAATTTGACTGAAATTAGTTTTTTTTTTTTTAAATTATGTAATTTCGCACAAAATAAAATAAAGTGGAGCACTAGACCAAAAAATAAAATAAAAATAAAGTGGAGCACGTGGTCCTAGTCTTGACCACTACGATGTGTTTTCCGCATTGGGTCACAAAATATCGTTATGATGATTAGACATAAACTGAGTCGGTGACTCCACTTTCATCTCACCACCTCGCGCGTGAACCAACGAAAATACTTCCGCGCAAGTGAACACGTGTCGTTACTCTAAACTGTCCACGTCGGTCAATCTCATCCCAAATAAAAAAAGAGAAGAGCACAAAAAAAAACCGTGTTATCAAAATTTTCCTGATTGATTTTCTCGGGAAAATTTCTGATTTCCCTCGCCGAGAAAAAAAAAGAAAGAAGAAAACCACAAATTCGAGCATGATTCTGAGGAAAGTATGGGGATCGGTATGGAAACGATCGAATAGTTGCAAGGATTCGATGAGTCAGACGACGATTCAGGTTCCTCTGTTATCTTCATCGTCGTCTCTTGGTGCGTTTGATCAGCTACCAATGGATATTCTAATCCAGATACTGATGATGATTGAGCCAAAAGATGCTATGAAATTGAGCTTAACCTGCAAATCCTGGCAATGCTTAGCTAGTGGTAATCGTCTGTGGATATTCTATCTTCAGTCTTCTCAAGAGTCATGGGACTCTATTTTCTTCGCGGAAACAAGTTTGCTTTCTGGTTATCCTCTCCGGTGAGAGTTTTTCGATTATTTTTTTGAATTGTGGTTTGATCGTAAATAATTGAAAGGTTTTTAAACTATTTTTGCAGAATGATTTCTAGCCAATCAGGAGAGTTGTCGTTCATGCGTATTTATAGTCAGAGGGCACAAGTTCCTGGTTCTATAATTATTGATGGTATGCTTTGTTTTTCAAAAAATTTCATTTTTTTTTGTTTCTTTTTAATTGTGCTGAAGATTGAAGAATGTTTCTGTTTATGTAAATGTGTGTTGGCATGAAGGTGGTTCTGGATATTGTAAGTTTGGTTGGAGCAAGTATGCTTCACCTTCTGGACGTTCTGCTACTTTTCTGGTGAGATTAATCGTTGTATTCAATGCAAATTTCACTGTTTTTTTTTTAATTTTTTATTACAAAGATAAATTATAAGCTTGCCTCTTCTCTAGTTCTTACTAGTTTGATCGCCAGGAATTTGGCAACATTGAGTCACCTGTCTATGCTAGACTTCAACAGTTCTTTGCAACCATTTTCACCAGGTTTTTTTTTTTTTTTTTTTGTGTACGAGTGATAGCTGAATAATTTTAGCAATTGTATATTTTGCTTTGAGTTTCTTATGTGATTTTGTTTTTACAGGATGCAAGTAAAGGCCTCTATGCAGCCAATAGTGGTGTCACTACCACTCTGCCATTTTGATGGTTTGCTACAGATTTTACTTGTTTATCTGTAGGACTATATCTTGTGGTTCCATTTTTTTTAGGTTTTGTTAAATTTTGTTTTCAGATACTGAATCGGCCAAGGCATCAAGGCGGCAACTTAAGACTGCTATCCTTAACGTCTTGTTTGACATGAATGTTCCTGCAGTGTGTTCTGTTAATCAGGCGAGCCTTTGTTCACTCTTTAGTATTTTCTGATGGTTGTTGCTCCAAAATATTAGAGCTTTTGCATTGAAATTTCAGAGCAGTGTTTTTCTCAGAGAGATTTAGTCTCCATCTCTATAGCTACTTGTTCCACGGTTTAACCCAGTAGGCCAGTGCATCTAATAGAATTTATTGGCAAGAAATTATTTTTTGTGGGATTTGATGCATTATCTCACCATTAACTGGAGATAGTATACCTAAGATTATGCATTCCTCGACAGATGTTTGGTTTTGTTACTATTACAGTCATTAGCAAATTATGAATAATCTGTGCTCTATTTCCAGGCTGTGTTAGCTCTATATGCAGCACGGCGGACATCTGGAATTGTTGTCAACATTGGTTTCCAAGTCATCACCGTTCTTCCTAGTAAGCTGTTTTCTCTATACGATTCAACTCTTTTTGTATCTTCTCGGATGTTGTAATGTCATTGTAGCCTTTCGAGCTTGAGTCACCTCTGATGTGACTTTTTTGTGGAACTGAAGGTAAAAGAGATGTTGAAACATTACAATTTGTTGAAACAAATCCTCGTATATCCCTCTGATTCTTTCTCCCACTGCTATCTTAGATTTACGTTTACTGGGTGTTCTGCAGTTTTGCATGGTAAGGTGATGCGCCAGGTAGGTGTAGAAGTCATTGGTTTTGGAGCATTGAAACTCACGGGCTTCCTCAAGGAGAAGATGCAACAGAACAACATTTCTTTTCAGTCGCTCTACACTGTTCGTACTCTTAAAGAGGTATCAACCAGTTCTGTATAATTACTGAGATATCCTTGAAGGCTTAGGATATTTGCAATTTCATGTTCAACCAGTTCATAGCACACTAAATTGGAAGTTTTTGACTATAAATTGAAGGCTTACGATATTGTATTCAGTTGATTTATATGATGTTTTTCTTTTGTTATGCAAATGTAGAAACTGTGTTATGTGGCTCTTGATTATAAAGCTGAACTTTCAAGAGACACACAAGCTTCCGTGGAAGTTTCAGGTGAAGGATGGTTTACTTTGTCAAAGGAGCGTTTCCAAACAGGGGAGATCTTATTTCAACCACGTCTCGCGGGAATGTAAGGCCTGCGCTACTTCTTACCATCACATTAAAACCTTGACGGCTTTCTTAAGAGATTCTACCTGATTACTTCTGAAACTAAAAATGATATCCTCTGACCACAGTATAGTGCACAAACTTCTTTATAATTTTCACTAATTTCATCACGACTCTTATATTTCTTTTATATTACACAATTGTAATACTATAATAAATCTGCAAGCATCTCAGGCCTGGGTTATTTTCCTGTGAAGAATCTCCATATTGTTGGCCATTTTATAATTTGTTTTTGGATTGTGTTTGTTTTTTTTCCATTTGCAAACCAGGCGTGCAATGAGTCTGCACCAAGCAGTCGCGCTCTGTATGGACCACTGTGATGCAGCGGGACTTGCAGGTGACGATAGTTGGTTCAAGACTGTAGTACTGACTGGGGGAAGCGCATGTTTGCCAGGACTTGCAGGTTCAGTTAATATTAGCTCTTTGTTTTGTTTCATTTTTATTTTGCAATGCCATCAATTTACATGTAAATCAAATAACCAATACTTCTTGCATACGAATTGAAAGATCTTTGAAACTCAATCTAAAAGATACATGTTTTGACGTGCTTATGCGGTTTTTATTTTGTGAGCTGTATCCAGAAAGGCTAGAGAGAGAACTGAACGATCATCTTCCTTCATCTATTAGCAATGGAGTCAGAGTAATCCCTCCTCCTTGTGGCGTTGACACAGCATGGCATGGGGCAAAGCTTATCAGTAACGTAAGTGATATTATTTTTCTATCTATATTCATGAACCTATTAGTAAATGACACAACAGATTATTTCTCAAGTGCTACTATCTGAAATCTACCTTTGATATTATTATATACACATTGGAAAAATTTGGTGAAATTGGCATAGTGTGAGAATAAAGATGCATAAATACTCTTTTAGGCACATTTATTTCGAAGCTTGTCTTGTGGAGCACTCATGAAATTGCGGTTGTACTAATTACTATGCGCAGTTAAGTACCTTTCCTGGTCCTTGGTGTATCACAAGGAAGCAGTTTCGTCGCAAGTCAAGACTCATGTGGTGAATCTCTCAGTTTGTCGCAAGTCAAGACTCATGTGGTGAATCTCTCAGTTTGTTTCAATTCCTACCATCGGAAAGACTAAAGTGAGAGGCAGGGAGGTTATAGCTGTTTACGTTACAAGTCTTGATATAAGTCTGTATATGTAGTGTCAATACTTGATAGTACGCAAAAGCCATAGATAGCAAACAATTTTAGTGAAACAAATGATACGCCTCTTGGTAATTTATATATACTAATCAGTATTTACTTCATTGGTAGATGTATATATTAGAAGAGACGAATGATACACACAAAAGTCATACAAATTATCATTGAGAAATATTCGAAGTCCCTAAAATCAAAAGAATGAGACGGTACAACAGTAAAACAAATCGTGGATATACATTACACTCTGTTTCCTCGGGTTGTTAAAGTACATGTTCTCGGCCTCAGATCAACTTAACGAACACCAAGAAAGCCGCGGAAATGGTCAGCCAAAAACGAGAAGAAGCGGTGGTGGCTGCTGCGTTTGCGTTTGCTGCTGAAGGGGGGGTAGCAGGGCACGCGAGACCTTCTTTACCTTCTTTACATTGGTTAGCGAAAAGTCCAGGCGGGTATTTGCCATAGAGATTGATGTAACTGAACATAGTGGTAGCACAATCTGTGCTCAGGTCGTTGAGGTCATCAGCATAAGGACACGCAAAGTCCTTGAAGGCACCGCAACATTCCTTTGGTGGGTATTTGGGACCTTTGCATACGCTGGTTATGACCGTGTAGTTCATAAACTCAAAGTTCACAGGACATGCTGTTCCATAGAAAAAGAGAAACCATGTCACTTCAAAGAAAGAAAACCAAACACTCTTCTCCGAAAATCAGATGCATCCGTATGAAGCAAACACGCAAAGAGTCGCTACAAATGCGAATGTACATGAAAAGAGTTATGAAGATCAATAGCAACAAGATCATCATTAAGCCACAAGACCAAAAACACGGAGAAAAACCAAGAACTCAGATGTTCCTCGCGGAATTAATAACTAAGAATCAAGATTGTAACTCAAAGATTTAGTAATAATTACTAGCTAGTTTAGTTATATATGGATGGATCCGTCCATATATGTGTTTAACACATTGGGGGATATATGTATATAATTGGAAAGTCTTACTAAGATCTTCAAACTAAAAAGAGAATCAATTGTTGGAATCATTTGAAACATATTAAAAAAACAGTAAGTTGAGGGAAGAGAGAGATATATAAAAGAACTTACTTTTCTTGGTCTGAAGCAGGTTTCTTCCAATAACCAAACTCTGAGATTCGAACACATTATCTGCAATAACAAAAACGATGATGAACAAATCTAACCAAATTGATCTAAAAGATTGGAAATTTGAACAGATTTGAAAAGAAGAAGAAGAAGAAGAAGAAAGTGTGTGGTTTTTAACCTGAGATGAAACTTGAAGATGAGAAAGACGAAAGTATTGAGAGTAGAAGAAAGAAGAAAAGAGCTCTAGAGAGGAAGTTGAGCTCCATGATTCTTCTTTGGTTACACAACTCAAGAAGAGATCTGATTAAAGAAGACGACGAGCTATGGCGAACCACGAAGATGAGAGAGGCAGAGAGAAAGAGATAAATAATTAAAATAAAATAAAGTATATAAGTGAGGTTGATGACAACAACATTGGATTACAGCAAGAACGCGGAAACATGCGAGCCTGTCTGATTCTTCAGCCCCCATTTCTAAACGGTGACGTTTTCTACTCTTCATTGTATCTGACTTTTTTTGTTTTTCCTTTTTTTTCTCGTCAACAAATGTTTAAGCGAGTTTCGTTTGGTAAAATAATACAAATTACATGTTTTGGTATTATGCCGTGTGTTTTAATCCAATCTGTCAATTTGTTATATGTCGTTGATGTATATTTCATTTTATTTCAAAAATGGCTTTTACTTAATTAAATAAAGGGACAACAACAAATTTCTAATTTTACTAGAAAATTCCAAATGACTTGTGGCTTTCTTTTTGCCTTTTTGCGCTACACATAATGAATCAATGGTTAGGAGAAACAAACAGACAAGTAAATGTTTTAAAAAGAGTTTCTATATCTTAGCAACGTTGCGGATTTTGCTATATATGGTTTCAAGTGATCATCATCTACGTAATTAATCGCCTAATTAGGCCGATGGTGAAGTATCTATGAGACTATATATGAACAATTTCAAAGCCAAGTGTTTTTATACTATCACTGTTTTTCACTTGACAAGGATCATTATATGAAAACATATATTTTTTTATAAAATGACGTTTAAGGAATATTGGTATGGAAGGTGATTGCAGACAATTGATATATATAGCTGCTGAAGGGAGATATAATTATGATGAAGAGAACACAATAGAAGATATAAAAAAAGCTAGGATGACCCGGTTTGCTAGAGCAGATTTCACATTTTCTCAACGTGAATGCAACCGACGAGGAGAAGCGGTGGTGGCTGCGGTTACATTTGCGGGACGAGTAGCGGCGCACTTGAGACCATCTTTACCTTTGTTACACTGGTTAGCGAAAAGTCCAGGTGGGTATTTGCCATAGAGATTGATGTAACTGAACATAGTGGTTGCACAATCTGTGCTTAGGTCGTTGAGGTAACCAGCATAAGGACACGCAAAGGTCTTGAAGGCAGCGCAACATTTCTTTGGTGGGTATTTGGGACCTTTGCATTGGCTGGTTATGATCGTGTAGTTCATAAACTCAAAGTTTACAGGACATGCTGTTCCATACAAAAAGAGAAATTAACCATGTCACTTAGAAAGATAGAAAACCAAAACACTATAACTCTTGTTCGAAAATCGGTTGCATCCGTATGAAGCAAAGAGTTATGAAGATCAATATAGCAACATTTGTAGAGGTCTCAAGACTATCATTAAGCCACAAGACTAAAAGTAAATAAACCTCCATAGCTTATGATTTTTTTTTTTTTT
>VBRH01000310.1:83996-105818 GCA_014578085.1 Cardamine resedifolia | reverse complement strand
AAAAAAAAAAAAAAATTTAATGATTTTGGGTCAACTCAAGCCTTATGTAACTTCAGTTTTCATTCATGCAAAAATAACGACAATACAATCTTCAGAAGAAACCCAAGAGATGTTTATAATTACTTGGGCTCAACTTTGGTCGGAACAGAGTAGCCACCGCTATAATCAAACGCTCCGCCTCCGTCTCCGTCTCTGGCTTCTTTCTTCCTCAAACTACCTCCGTATAATAGCTTATCTCCGCCCTTCACGGCACCAAAATCTGTAGCGGAAGACGAAGCAGATGCGGAGGAGCTAGTACTCGTACCACTATTCTGGATGATAATCTCAATTTCCTTAACCACATCACTCATCGTTGGTCTCTCAGCTGCCGTCTCATCCACGCATTTTAGGGCTAATTCCATATACCGACCGAGTTCTGGCAGAGCTCCGGCGTCCCTCAACGAACGATCCATCTTATCTCTCAGTCCATAGAATTCCTCGTCACTCTTAATCATTACAAGCTTGATCTCTCGAACAATATACTTACCTTTCTCTATAGGCTGTTTCGCTGTGATCAACTCCATCATTACAACACCGAAGCTGTACACATCGCTCTTCTCTGTAAGTTTCTGCGTTGTGTAGTATTCTGGATCCAAATATCCCTGCCATTAACAGTTTCTTCAACCACATCAGAAACAAAGTTCCCAAATTGAAGTCATTGATGAATCGACTGCAAGACTTACCAATGTGCCTTTGACTTGTGTTGAAACATGGCCTTTGGTGCAGTCTGAAACGAGCTTGGACAAGCCAAAATCAGCAACCTTGGCTGTGAGATTCTCATCCAAAAGAATGTTGGTTGATTTTACATCCCTATGGATGATCGGAGGATCCGCCAGTTCGTGGAGGTATGCGAGTCCCCTTGCCGATCCTAGAGCCACTCGCAGCCTCCGTTTCCAGTCCAGCGCAATACCGGATCGTCCTATATAAAGACTTGTGGTCAAGATTTGTGTTTCTGATTGATTGAACAGCTAAAGAGCAGATTTTGCAGTACCGGTTAAGCTATCTTTTAGTGATCCGTTGGACATGAACTCGTAGACCAGAATCTGCTCGCCTTGTTCGAAGCAAAACCCGACAAGCCCAACGAGGTTCTTGTGATGAACTCGAGAAAGCAACTCAATCTCTGTTTTGAACTCGAGCCCACCTTGTGTTGATCCTTGTTGTGCTCTTTTGATCGCCACCATCTGCCCATCTGCAAGCATTCCTCTATACACCTATGGAGATTACAGAGAGATAGAGAGAGGAACATTATTTCTCAAACCCTCAAAGTCATACCTGAGTTTCAAGCTTGGATGTTTCAAAATTTTCCACAAATACTTTGAAAAACTCACCTTTCCATAACCTCCATAACCCAACTCATTGCTCACAGAGAAATTGTTAGTGATCTTCTTGAGTTCTTCGTAGGAGAACCATCGTGCCCCTTTCAGCTGCGGTGCGCCACCGCTGTCTTTCCCACTCGATGCCCATGAAACTGAAAGAATCAAAAGACCATTGTAAAACCTGATATGTCAATCTTCAACTTTACATCGGATCTATCATGTTAAGTTCATTCTTTTCCAGGTGGATCTCATACTCTTTGAGGCACTAATCTAAAATGGTAGAACACTGGACTTACCAAATGGTCTACTCAAACCGATAGCTTGCTCCGCACGTCTCTTCTGCCAGATTGCGTATATTCCTAGCGTAACAAGGCACAGGACCAAAACGCTGCAACCTGTTATTATCCCAGTGACCATCCGAGAGCTCAAAGAATGTCCGTTACCTTCAGCTGCAAAACGTTTTTAGATTGTTAGAGCCCTGTACGTCTTCAAGTTTAAAGACAGGTGTATAAGTTTCTTTTGTACATGCTATACCTGGGAAAGTGTAGGGAGATGCAATGAAATAGTAAGGTCCAAACATGGGAGGAGGTTTGTATGTTTGGTTACTCAAGTCAAATCCCATTCTCTGAACTTCAGTTCTGTTAAAATACTTGCCCGTAGATGGGAAAAGTGCCAACTGGATCTGAAGATAATCATCATTGTTGAAGAAAGGGTTTTGTAGTGAGACCGAGCCTGGAGTGAGTCCTAGTTTCACCCACAAGCTCATCTCCAGTGAATGGTATGTGTTCACATTAGTCAGGTCTCTGAACATAGGCCCTCGGAAGTATAGTGTGCCTTCATAAGGGTATGCGCATTCACAGCTCTGAGGGCTGATCTTTTGGTCTAGTGGACAAGATTTTTCTCCACAGTTGGCAAGACTGGTCGAATATATTCTTTTGACTTGTTGCTGTTGAATCTGACAGTAGTTTGTGTTTGAGAGAGCTGTTGTGCATACGGGGTTTCCTACGAGTCTGAACAAGATAAAGCTTCTTTAATAGGATGCTATAGACAGTTTGAAGTAAACATAGGAAGAAAGAAGCTATTTACATTAATGTATTGGTGTATGCAGAGCTTAGTGTTACAGAGGAAATGTCATTGTCTTGCAGATCAACAAGTTGGAGTTGTTGCCCTACTGTGTCTCCCAAGCTCAGTGTTCCATTGAATGCGTTCTTTTTCAGCTTTCTATGCAAATCGAAATCAGTAGTTAGATGATTTTTAAAGCTGTTATCAAACTTCAGTGAAGACCACAAGTTGAAACTTACACTTGTTGAAGCTGTGGGAACCCAAAGAGATTCTTAGGCAGTGGTCCTCTGAGAGATCCATATTCCATCACCCTTAATCCAGAAAAAAACAGTTACATATTTAGAGATTTCTACATGAGACAATGCGCGAGTTTGCTGGTTTGCTGGTTTGTAAATTGTAGCAGAACAGCACTTACAGTGTGGTCAGTGAGGGTAAGGTTGAGAACCAGAGTGGAGACTCTGATGGATCAAATGAGTTATTGCTAAGGTCTCTGTAACAAACATCGCATTTTATCAGAACACACAAACACATAACTGTAGACAAAGACATTTTATGGTGTTGAGAAATTTACACGTAGTTCATGGACTTCATGTCTGACAAATCTGGTAAAGATCCTACAAGCTTGTTGTGAGCTAAATTCCTGAGAGACAGAAGTAAAGATGTATACATTCATTAGCGATGCGTAAGATGATAGATCTGGTAATATTACAACTCTGGTTACACTCACAGTTCAATGATATTTGTGAGATTACTGAGATTCTCTGGAACTTTTCCGGTCAGAGTGTTTCTGTCAAGCCGACTGTTGCAAATCCAAGAGAGTTAGATGATAGAGAAGAAATATGAAACTAAGGACACAGAGAGGATGTGTTACTCACAGAACCTCTAGTGTCTGAACGAGTCCTAAAGTGGAAGGTATGCTCCCTGTGAATTGATTTCCATCGAATAATCTAACATTTTGAAACAAATCTGTAGTGATGAGTAACTTTAAGCTTGACAGAAGTTTAAAAATGACTAAAGAGTATCTGACATACACATGGATTAGAATCATCTCAGAGCTGAAGAGTTTTGGTGGAATGGTGCCTGAGAGCTGATTCTTGTTGAAATGACTGCAGTTTTAATATGTGCATCAAATGAGAGATCATTTAAAGCTATGTGTAGAGAAAGACAAATACTCACAAGTGTTTGGCTTTTAAAAGAAGATCAAGACCAGGACTCGAGTCTGATGAAATTGGAATAGGTCCTGTCAATTGATTATCCGCAAGATCCAACCAATAAACCTTGGTGAGGTTTCCTAGAGACGCCGGAATTTTACCAGTGAAGTTATTTGAGTTCAAGGCCCTGAGAAAACATGGTGGAACCAAAGTGGCAAGTCTCATCAAACATGGGTTGGTTTCAGGGTTTTAAGTAGAAGATTTTAACATTGGAAAATGCAACTTTCTTCTTACAAGAACGATAGATCTTTGAGATAGCCAAGCTCATTTGGGATGCTACCAGTGAAGCCACAGCCAGCAAGAATACTGAAATAACCAATACAAGTGTTTAGACATGTACACGAGGAAGAGAACGGAAGCAAATTTTAAGATTCTTACAGGATATTGAGCTTTTGCAGGTCACCTAACCGGGAAGTAAGTGAACCTGTGAGTCCTGGATTAAACGAAAGGTCCCTGAAACAAACACCAAATCGCCAATTCATGTCAGAAAATAAATGAGGTTACTCTGTTATATGATTCATCGAAAGAGACTGACAAGGATCTTAGTTCAGCTAGTTCTCCAATGTCCCCACTAAGCCTTCCTTTGAGCCCCATTGTTGACAAACCCCTGAATACAAAATACTTTTTCTTGCTCAGTACGTTACCAAAATAAGTAAGAGAAGTGCTATTTTTTATTTTTCATACATGCATAAGTATGAATGAGTGATTAAGGAAGACTTACAATGCAGTGATTCTGGAGTTATTGCAAGAGACACCTTCCCAAGGAGTTCCACAAGGATCATCAGAACCTCCCCAACTAGGCGGCGTATTGTCCCATTGATCCATCAAAGAACGCAGAGCCGCCGCTAATAAAACCCAACAAAACAAGTAAATTACAGTTTTCTCACAAGGGGATTCAACATAAGTGAAAAGCATAAATCATAACATACCATCACGAGGGTCAGTCAATGATGAAATCATTGAGAAGAGACTGAAGGAGTAACTAAAACAGATCAAGAGCAACCGCGATGTAGCGGTTATGGTGGTTGTGGAAGCCACCATTGTTCCTCAAGAGACGTGAGTTGTTCAGGGTTGATATTTAAGTGAAATCTTGGAGAAACTAGAGGAGCTTCCTTATGAGACAAGATTCATCATTCGCTCATCAAGAAAAGAATATGTGTTGTGGGAAGTGTGCCAATAGGAACACGAGTGGTACCAATAAAAGTTTGTTTCATTTGCCTTTAATCAATTTTCCTTCTCTTCGAAGTCAATTTAACGGTTCATGTGTCTTTTTTCCAAAACACTTTAGTTATTAAAACACGAGTGTTACATCTCCAATTAAGTACAAAATTATTTCAAATAGCCACTACAAAAATAATCATAGAATTTATAATCATGTAAACTTAAGTTACCGATAAGCTATGTTTTCTAATCAAAGCAACCTTCTTTGATCATTAGACAGAGAAGATAGTGGAACCTACAAATATAAGTAGGTCCCGCCATTACCAAAAAAATCCAACCATCTCCATAAATAAATTAAACGTAATAGCCACTTCTTTCAGTTTTCAAGAAACCACATTTGTCTACATGTGTCTCTATATATATAAATTAATTATATATACAGACAGAGAGTATCCAATAATAGATCCAAGTCGTCAACAAATTATGCTTTGCTAAAAAACAATAGACTTTGACCACAAAAAGTTGTTTAATTCTAAAAACTTTGCTGCCTTATAGTGAATGATCTGTGTAGTGTCTTCCTCTAACGTGAACAATCTCACATCTCTGAAATATTAATTGAAACAAAAAAAAAACATTATATATCTGCAAAGAACTTCCAAGAAAAGAAAAAAAGTTGGATATGAAACAAAAGAACATGGTGATATGAAGTGTTTTTGTCGGTTTGAACTTAGTATCACAAAAGTCAAAAAAGTTCACAACCATTTTCTCCAACTAGTTGATCTAAGCTCACCAGACAAGAACCTTGGAATGCTCAAGAGACTATTAACCCTCGTTAATCCTTCCAAAGCTGACCACTCTTCATCATCCTGTGCAACAGAGATGCATTCCGCAAGTGTCATTGTCATCATCTTCGACTCAATCCCACAACTCTCTGGGATTTTTTCGTCTTTAACCGGGACTATCTCGTCATCTTCCTTGCTGTTACAATTACTGACACTCTCTATGGAGTCTTCTTTGTGTGAATGCTTTATTACATTGCTTGCAACTTCCATGGATACGGATGAATCTTGTAGAAAGAGGCAGACTACAGTACAGTCGTCGTTTTTGGAAGTTGGGTATTTAATTCTCCATGATCGAACCGCTGTGTCCACTAAAGCTCGAGCCGCTGTGCTTCGACTAGGAGCTGAAGCAACGATATCAATAGCTTCTTTGTTGGATAACACATCCCACACCTTTAATACAATTAAGAAAACAAAATATTTTTAGCTCTATAGATTTGGAAAAGATTGCAATTTAGTAGCAAGAAACTGAAGGATTAGTTTACCCCATCGCTAGCGAGAATAATGAACTGATCTCGTTCTGTAAGGCGGCGGTAGTTGATATCTGGAACAGAGATTAATCCGTAATCTTTGAGACAAAAGTCTCCAAAAGCTCGAGCCATTGCTAAACCAGGTGAATCGCTGTTTGGTAACCATACACGAGCTACCTCAGGCTCGTCTTGCAATGCAAAGACTCTTCCTTTACATTTCTGGATTCTCGCTGATTCACCTTAAAGTACATACAAAGAGCAAGTTAAGAAAATTTTGCCTCTCCTTTCACAGAGAGTTTAAGATCAAGTTTTGTGAAAACGTACTTGGCAAATCCGGTTTTAAGTCTACAGTTAACTGTACAGCGAGCAAAGCATTGTCTTCGTCTCTTGTGGCAAGAATGGCTCTCGAGTCACCAATATTTCCAACCACCAAATCCTCACCCTAAAATCATTATGAACAATCACAGAAATTAATATACACTCGATGAAACGCCTTTTGATTACAAGCAAATCTAAGCGAGTACCTGCTTGATCAAAGTGACTGAAGTTGTTCCACTGCAGAAACAATCAATAGTTGGATGCATTTTTAACTCTTTATCCATCTGCTGACAAGACTTAAGCAACGCATGTTTAAGAGGCAGATACATCTCCGGAAGTTCATCGTTGTTCTCATTTGGATTTAACTCACACCATTGCTCATCCATAGTAGTAACACACTCAGTTTTCTGCACTTCTTCTTCCTCTGTACATTTGATTTGAAAACCATTCTCGTTCACTAAGCCGCTTTGATCTGACTCTGAGGTCATTTTCAATTGGGTTGAGAGTGTGAAGGGCAATGTATCTCGGACTTTCTTCGCAACCATATGACCAAATGGTCCATGTCCATCGAATACACCACAAAACACTGTATCGTCTCTGGAACAAAAATTCTGGAATGTGAAGTAGTTTTTGTAAGTTAGAAATTGTCTGCATATGGCATACTTATAACACTAAAAGAAGTAAGCAAAAATGGAATCTAAGGAAGATTCAAGTAACTAGTGGTCCTTGAGGGATCAGGTCAAAGACTCAAGACAGCACAAGAACAACACAAATGGCAAAACAAAACCACCTCAATCTTCAAAGCTCTATGCTCTGTCATGGTCCCAAAAAAATTGATAATAGTCATGCATCATTCCAAGTTTCTCTTTCTTCCTAAGCACTAGCAACAAAAGAACAATGCAATCATTTTTGTTTTCTTTGATATGAAGAATAATGCAATCATGTTCTGAAGATTCATATGATCTGCTACAAGACACATATCCAAAAAAAAATCAAGTAGATTTCCTCAAAAATTGAACACATTTCCCTAAATTGTTCTTTGAGTCATGAGCAAAGACTGAGTGAAAGATCAGAGAAAATATGAAAGATAAAAGAAACGAACCTCAAAGACGAGCATGGCGTCTTGGTTAGTTCCTTTCTTGCCTTGCTGTGTGTAAAGACATGCAATCTTACTTGAACCATTTGAAACCAACCGACCCAAAACCTGTTCAATCCCTTCGATTTCGCCGCCGCACTTTGAATCTCTCGGCCGCCGCCACCGTCCGGAGCCTAATCTCTCTTCCGTCGTCTCCACTGTAGAGGAGGTGGTGCTTGTTTCTCCTGGTTCCTTCCCAGTGGTCCTATCTACTGAATAACACAGACCCATTTTGAAAAGTCTGGGCAATGAGCTCGAAGCTTTAAAGACCAAGTTCAAATTTTTGAAAAATATCGCCGATCGAAAAAATCTATGATTTTTCTGGGGGATTTTGTCGGCAATGATTTATGCTATAGTACCTCGGGGAAAATGGATAATTTTGCTCGGCGAAGAAAGGAGCCAACGGGAAAAACGAAATCCAGAAAGAGTTTAAAAGGCTCAAAAATCGAAACTTGGCATCTAAAAATCCACTACTTTAACTTTTTTTTTTTTTTAGCTTTAGCTTTAGGGACCTGGTTTTCAAAATTTTCTCGGGAAAACTGCTATTTTCTCGGGTGAAAAGACTTATACTTTTGCAAATTGCAAGAACCAAAAGGAAAACAGAACATCACAAAATCTGTACAAATCAGATTTATTGTGAATTGATTTATGATTCTTTAAACACAGAGACGCCAATACTTGCAGACCCACAAATCCCAACGTTTACTTACTCCACTTCCGCATTGAAGAGAATTAAAAAATTAAAATTTTGTCAAAAGAAGAAGAAAGGAAAGAGGAAGTTGCGATGATGCAAAGAACAATTGAGAGAGACGAACTGATCAGACAGAGGTCATAGTTTGGTTCCGCACGTGAGATCTTTTTTTTTTTCCTGAATAATAATTGTGGGAAATTTTGGTTCTTGGCTGCATTGTACCTCCATTAACCAGAAATTAATCCAATCACCCATTGCCACGTGTCATATTCGGAGGTTTTTGTCGTCTGACTGCGTGTAATGCTTCGAATTTAAATTGTTAATTAGTAATAGTTACAGTTAATTAAGTACTAACAATTGATCAGTCACAAGGTCCCTTTCTGCCTTTATTAAACCTAAATTCTGTAGCCAGCAAAATTTAGATAAGGAAAAAAAAAATCGTCCTAAATGATAGTTGAAGTACCCACTTGTGTTATTCACCTTTAACATATTTAAAAAAAAAAATGTTGATAATATCTAGTTCAGTTACTGCATTAGAGGTGTTTAATCTTGCTGTAAGATTGGTTTCCATTTGAGCTATTTAAATATCAACCTTTTTCAAGATTTATAATAACCAAAACTAATTTTTGGGTTGGTTTGGGAAGTGATAAGAAAATATAAAATTACTATCCAATTAGGATTTTCAATTTTAGTATGAAGTATAATCTCATTCAGTTTATACAGATTGAACAACGTAAGTTAATTACATATAGATGTATGTGTGGGTGTGTCGTATGATATAAGATATACTACACATTTGAGCATTAAGGAGAAGCAATTATGACTGAAATAGAATTCACGGATTATGTGTTGGCCAGTGCGACACGGCGAAAAGTCTTACTTGTCCCATTGAGTTGGTGAGTGATGCATTCATTTACACGCATCCAAACTACATAAACATTAATTCATCAAACTTCTAAATCTAAATCATCATCTTACGAAAATGTTTCTCAATAACCCTTTGTGTATCAATATTACACATATCATTATGTAACCATGGTTATAAAATAGCTACCATGGTACATAGTATTAGATATTCCTTTAAACGAACCTAAATGACTAAAAAAAACAGAAAGATTTAGTAGGGAGTGATGTATCTTATGAATCAAATTACAAAAAATCTGAAAGCAAATCTTAACTTCATTAGATGTATTATCTTATTAAACTACTTATCGTAGAGGATGAATCAAACATCTTTATACTTAGCCACACATCTTCACGGGTTTCTTAGGAAATCAAACCTGGAATTTGAAGAGAGAAGTATGAGTTTTTGGTGGTCATAGACTCAAGATAGTTGAATGGAAAAGATTGCTACTCAAACTTACGTGGGCGTGTTCGGTTTTGTATTTCTGAAGCTCTTCTTCAGCACAAATGAGCCTGTGTAAAAAAGAAGAAAGAATGTTGGTTTTTAATCTAAATCTGAGAGAGCAGCTTCTACACAAAGAAAATATTTTTTGATAGTTACCTCCATTGCAGGTCGGTTATATCGTGGAGCAGTTCTTTCTCTCTTTCGTGTGCTGCTTCAAGCTGTGATTCAACAGAGGGAACAGTTCCATTAAGTTCCAATCTTTGAAGGAATGTGATTCAATACATATTTATGCAAACAATTTGCATACCATGGATTTCTCAGTTGGAGGTACAGTAGGTTGTTGTACACTTCCTTGTTCAACAGCACGTCCGTCTATAACAGAGAAATAAAGGAACCTCAAATCCGGTAGCATGAAAATGGAGTTAGAAAGAGAGTGAAAGTTGCACGAAAGTAACCTGTCAACTCTCTGTTGGTGAGTACTTTCATCATATGCAGAATGTTATCCTGTTTTGGGACGATTTAGATTACGCAATGAACTTTAAATATGAAGAAAGGGTGTAGAGTTTAAGCAGCAAAAGGCATATACCCTTTCCAAGATATTAGTTTGCAGAACTGGATACACCAGCGGGTACACGTATGAGCTGGTTAGATTTGGTAATGTGACATCTGAGAGAGGTAGAGAAGCAGAGGAATGTTGGCAGAGCACCTACATAACAACGAGTAATAAATGATTTTTTGTTCATTGAGAAACCTTGAGACGAATAGTTGTGGTACTAGACATTGATTATTTGGCTGCAGCTGATCAGGCTGGCCTCAAAACTATTACAAACCTGCATACTGTGACTCTTTTGCAGTATGGGTGAGGGAACTGCCACCTGATGAAGGGAAAGTGGATACAAAAGGAAACCTTAAATACGTGATTGAAACAAAAAACCACACTTTTTCCTCCTAAAACCAAATAAAAACAGTGACCTTCTCGATGTCCAGATTTTCAGAAGTTACTTTGAAACGCCCTCTTTGCTGCACAACTGGCGGCTTTGATTTGTCATCAGATTCATCTAGGCTCGCTGATACCAAGACAGATTTATTTCATTAGTAAAGCATTGATCCAGTGGGATGCTTAGATTGGTTTTCAAGTATAAGGAAATTCTGTAAATGCTTTACCTGCTGCTTTGGGTGGTTTAACAGCCAGCTCTGTTGGTACTTCATCTCCTCCCACTGTAGGCTGTGCCCCATTGCAGGTTGACCCATTTTGAACCTGATTTTGGGTTTTATCACTGGGAATTCACAGATTGAAGTAAAGATAATGTAGCATACAGAGTATATGTTGTCGGTGAATATGAGCTTTGAAGGCAATTTAGAGTCTAGAATTTTAAAAAGATATCAAAGCTCAGGTTTTCAAAGACTTTAAGAGGCAGGTAGAGGTTAAACAATAAAACTCGAAATCTGATCCAAGCAAAGCTCTTACAATAGGAGTTCATGTTAAAGGACTAACCTCTCCCCTTTATTGACAGTAACATTTCTATCTGCCAAAACACAGTTCCCTGCTAGAATCTCTGTTGGTTGATTGGTTGCATCCATTGATTTCCCATTGATTGCATGGGTACTACCATGAGGTGCATTATTTAAAGATATATCCTCATGACGGGGAGAGGAATATACATAGTTATCATAACTGGGGCTGGCAATACTTGAGTCATCATCGGATTTATCCCTGACCAACCAAAATATTATTTGTTTAGTTTATTCACCTATAGTAGTTCCACATAAGTAGATAACAAAATGAAAATTCCAATCAGAGAACAACAGAGCTAAAATTAAGAGATAAACCTTGCAATACTTAGAGTTCGGTGAATTAGGGGTTGGAGATACTTATTCGTTATTGGACCAATATCCTCCTGCAGAGATTAGGTAATAAAGAACTGTAAACATCAACTAAACACCAAAGCAAAGATGCAAAGATGAAAATAAGAACATTTCTAACACTGGAACAATCCAGAACATTAACATGTACTCTAGAGTTAGAGAAAGATTTCTAAAAAAGGACACCTGAGTCTCTGACTGCGTATCCTGTGAATCTAGCGCCTGCAACGACGTTGTACTTCCCGATAAACTGTCCGATAAGCCACAGTCTATGTCTTGGATCTGATGAAAGGACGTCATAATAAGAAGCACAGTGAGCTTTATAGTTGGCTACTTTTTATGGTTAGGTGAGACTAAACATACCAATGAAGCCTGGGCTTTCATATCATCGAGATTGAAATTCCACCCGCTGATACCTCTCTTATATTCATTCTGCATGTTACTATGACCAGAGGTTAAAGGCAATTGGAACTGGAAATCAAAAGCCAAAAGACTCAAACATAGATAAATATAGTCAAAATTGGAAACTGGAAACACAAACCTGCGACAATTCCTCCTTCTGTCCATCAGCCATTTTCTCTTGTGCAAGCATATCTTCTTCCTTTTTCTGCATGCAGAAAGCATATCCCCATCAGTTTTCGTCATAAGATGATAATATTCAACATTACAGCTACTGGTTATCTACTTGGTTCCACAAATCCAACCTTTATTGCCTGAACACGATTAACAAGATCTGGTAACCCATCGAGGAGTTTTCGTGCAATGTAATCGCTTGATCTTGCTTGCTTGAAAAAGGAATGCTTTAGCAACTTTTTTGCAGACGGGCGTTTGGAAGGGTCTTTAACCAGACAACTGGCGATCATCTGCTTAAAAGACTGACAATACCAGGAAAACAGGCAAAAATGAGACGACAATAAGCCAACATTTCTGACCAGAATGTATAGTTTGGACACCAAGAGTATACCCTAGAGAACTTCCTATCTCTTTCATAATCCAGCCCTGGTGGTGCGTTTTGCAAGGTCATTAGCAGAACCTGCAAGCATAATTTTATTAGACTGAACTGAAGACTTTGGAGCTTAAATCCAGATATCAAAGGCTATGTACCTTCATTGGTGGATATTTAGAGAAAGGAGCGTGACCATGTGCAAGCTCTAGCCCAGTAATACCAAACGACCAAATATCAGCCCTGAAGTAGATGCTCCAAATAAGAAATACTATATACGCCTCTAGTAAACATAAGAAAATAGAATGGTATAACTTTGGATATGAGGATAAACTAACTTGAAGTCATAACCATGTAACTGCTCCATGACTTCAGGTGCCATCCTGTTAAAATAAGAAACAGTAGTTGATGCACATGAGAACTAAATCCAAACATTGTTAAAGTCTATCTACAAGAAGAATATAAGTGTTGGTTACCACCTAGCACTTACCAACAAGGTGTTCCAACAAAAGTGTTCCTTGTCCGTTGCCTATCACCTGAATCAAAGAGGCAGGCAGATACACCAAAGTCTCCCAACTTGACTGCACCTCGAGCACCAAGCAAAATATTGCCGGCCTGAAATGAAGACATACAAAAATAATCACGACTAAGGATAACCAAATTGCCAATAGTTTATCAAGATATCAGAATAGGAAGAGTTAAACAAGTTAAGTTCACAGCGGGTATTTGAGGAAAAACACTCTTCAGAACCACAAGGTTACGATGTAACAAGAGCTAAAAGAATTGCAAACTGGAGAATATCGAGAAAGGTTGAATGACTGACTTTGACATCCCGATGTATGTGGCCATGTTGATGGAGATAGTCTAAGCCCTTCAACGATTCGCGCAATATTGTAGCTATAATAGCTTCCTCAAAACCATCAGGATAAGCAGCTTTTAGTATGTGAAGACAAGAACCACCAGACATGTATGGCATGACGACCCACAAATTGTGATCACTAACAAAAGAGCAATGTGATTTCAACACATTGGGATGATCAACAAGCATCATCGTCTGCGCTTCACGAGAAATGTTATTCTGCTCAAAAAGAAAAAAAAACGTAATTAGCTAATAGCCAATGCAAGAAAACAAGATGGAATCCTGATGCAGAGAGAGCAAGAGAATAATCACCAGATCGCAGTTATCGCGTTCAAAATCAAGAATCTTAATAGCAACGACTTCATCGAAGGGAATGCATAAAGCTCGATGCACTAAAGCACTGACACCTTGTCCGATCACCTCGTAAAGGTTGTAATGCTCTGGCCCAATCGGATACTTCTTCTTCTCCATTGTTTAGATCCTTGTTTCACTAAAATCAATTCAAAAAAAAAAACTCAATATCTTGTTCCAAATTCCAATTCTTCTCCGCAACGAAATTGGAGAGTTGTGACCTGGAATCACGCTTTTTGGAGATACAACAAAAAGGAAAAGGGGAGAATCAAATATTACCTGGAATTGAGCGTAGAAAACACAAAGCAGCTGATTACAGTCGAGTAAATCTACAGGATAATTTTAAAAAGGAAGACGAATTAGATTTTTTTTTTTTAAACTAATCTCGTTGCAATAAATATTCGCGTAACGATGGGGACGAAACTAGCGTACCGGAAAAAATTACGACATTCACGGAAAATCATAAGAAATAGCAGGACACTAATTAAGAATGATTAATGCGAAGAGTATGAGAAAAGGAAAGAGACAGCTATCGTGCTGATGAAGATATCGATGATGATGATCTTATGTGACGCTCTCTTTTTCTACCTTTTTGTGTACTTTCTATCAAAATTTTCTCGAGAAAGATATTGAATAGAAAACGAGAGAGAGAGAGAGAAAGAGAGTCACAATCGGATCGCCGCTCAAATGGGAGAGAAGCTTTTTTGCTGTGAATATTGTTAAATTTGGAATCCCGCCACTTTAGGTCTCTTTCTGCTTTTCTGCCCTTTTCTCCTCTTCCTTCAAATTTCCCTAATTTTATGACTATTTTATTTTCAAATCAGATATTTATATATTTTCCTAAAAAAAAGAAAAAACTGACCGTCTACGTTTCATTAATTGTTTAACCTAAAATGGATAAGAGAAAACTAAACTATTATCGTAATAATTAAATTAATTAATTAATTTTCCTTGTTTTCCTGGTGAAATAACAGAATCCGGTTTACGGCCTTATGTCATAAATGAATGATTTTAACTGCTTTCAGAATTTGTACCAAAGCAGCCGGATGAAACTAGATGAAACCGAGACGCTACCAGATTAAGATTAACCAATAATTTTAGATGTTCAAATGTGAGAAATTCAGAATTTGTACCAAACTAGGAAACCATCGGTTTTCCTGAACCAGATGAAACCGGTTTGCCTAGTTTTCTATGTTAGTGGTTCACCTTTCAATATCAGAAAATCCGTGAATTGCCATTAATTACAACAACATAGGAACAGATTGGTTAGGATAAATATCTATTATACTTTATGTTTATCCTCAAGAATTACGTGACCACCCTTTGCGTCTCTGCTCTTTTTTACACATAAAATATCTATCACAAACGCAACAACCGCGCGAATCGCAAGAAAACGAAATCGCAAACGCAAACGGATAAAAAATTCCAGCAAGCAAAAAAAACTAAGACAGAGAGAGATCAAATGCCACACAATAGTTCTCAGAAGATATAAGTAAATATCCAACGTAAGAAAAGAGCCAAAACTTTTTTCAAAGAAGATATTGTTTTGTGAACTCAGTCTTCAAAATCTCCCGAGTTCTCCAATAGATAGTTTGCTGCCAATTCTTCGTTGCGGTCACATGCTAGGAAGGCTTCTATTACTAAGGCTCTATCAAATCCCATTGCCTCGAGCTGTTAGAGAGGTCAAAGGCAATATATATATACATATAGTTAAGAAGTAAATAATGTGTGTGCAAAGGAGTGTTAGGAGTAATGGTGTTTTACCCTTTGAATCGCTTCTTGCTCTGCTGGGGTAACGTTAATGGCATGTGGCATTTCTTGCTCGGGTTGATCAAACATGTCCGCATCCCTGATGGGTTATGTTTTAAGACTTTGTGAATTATATAGTTTAATAAAAGCATACAATTACATCTGACAGAACCTTAGATTAAGATAAAAAGATTGGAGGACTCACCCGTCAGATTCCTCATAGGGCTCGTTTACTAACTGAAGAAACTCTGCCTGGTTCTCTTGAATTAGCCTCAGAAGTTGAGGATTTTGCTTTCCAAGTTCCTGAAGCATGGGCTGGACCAAAAGCAGCCATTTTCAACACAAGACGTTCAGGATCAGTAAGAAACAAATGACTGGAACCAGAAATAACGAAAATAAAAACAGTCTTACCTGGAGAATTTGAGGGTTGGAATGGACCATGGTGCGTAATTGTTGGAACTAATACAATAGCAAATACAAGAGAATGAGTGTACGGATGAAAGTCACAAAAGCTAGAACGAACAGTCAAAGCATGTTAACATATATCTAGGTTATCATCTCGTCCTAGAATGGCTATTACAGATACACAATTTCCGCATAATTTGATGAAACGTGGTTCTAAGTTCTAACCATGCTAGATGCCCTATTTTCATATCCATAATCAGTCACTCAATACCATGACTGGCGAGGAGATATTCAAATAGTTAAAAGATAATAATTTCGCAATTTAGGAGAGATGCAGAAAAAGTAAGAATAGCAACCTGGTCATTGTTTCTAAGAAATTCAAGCGTCCCGAGATCACCAGTGCCAGCAGCAGCAACTGTTTCCTGTGAAAAATCAAACCATAGAATGAGAAGAAAACTCAATATACCTATCAATTCTTTTGCATACACAAATAATACTAAATACCTGAGGGAATAAATCCAAAGGAGATGAGTTAGGTCCTCCAGATGCAGGTGCGACAGGGGCTGCACCAGATCCTGCCATCTGAGCGCCAGGTACTGGCACAGCTACTTCAGCAGTTTCAGGAATTCCCTATAATATAAAAAAATGTCAATAATTTTATCCTTAAAACCTTTAGGGAATAATGTCACAGAGAGGGGCCATACCGAGTACAGATAATCCACTGCTCTCTCAGGGTTGTTATAAGCTGCACGAAGTGCACGAGTAACTGTTTCTTTGTCCCAGCTTCCGCCACCCATTTCCATTAATTGTTGGACCATCTGCTCAAGACTACTGCCACTAACCAAGGTTGAAGCAGCTTGTCCATAGGTGTCAGTCTGTGCCCTGCCACATACCATTCAACTGTGGAGGTTATAGTGCATCAAAGAAATCCAGGACAAATAAGTTGTACAACATAAACTAGAGGTCAAGCTGCTAAACCATAAAAGGAGCAGTAGGCAGGCCCTGCTAAAGAAACAATGAATAAGTAGACAATAGAAGGAGAGAAAACTTACGCTGGTTGTTCTTGTGCAGGAATAGTTGACGCAGGCACAGCTGTAGATGGGGTTGTAGATGGAGCTTCAGGCTGATTTTCCAATACGAGCTTGAATTAAAAACAACAAGTGGAACAAGCTGCTCATCACATATTTCCACAAGTAAATATATGCAAAAAAGTTACCTTAGCCGATGATGTAGTAGACGTAGTAGCAGAAGCAGGCTGTGAAATAGAAGAAGGATTCCACACTGAGAATTATCAGACTAAACCAAAGATGTGCAAAAATATGAGAAACAAATAAGCTACCTGAGCCGACGACTGACCAGATGAACCTGCAGTTTTGCTCTACAGTTCATCAATAGCCAAAAGGAAAGACAATGTCAGTGCCATGACAAGCTAACTAATGTTTCACAGCAAGGGAACAATCATGAAAGAGACATCTAACAACATATGCCTTATGACACTCATTCATCAGTTTTTATCCTTGGCTAAGGGATTCCCGAGCAAGACCAATATATCCACCGATTACAATTCTTCTCCTAGTATCTCTTCAAAGATTAAAGTGTTTAGGAATTAAATAGCTATCTAAACTTCCAATAAAATGATTTTATCTGTTGATTCAAAAAGATGCTTATCAATTTTAAACCGTGGCTAGTGGAAATTAACTGAATACACAGTTCTAGTTTTGCTTAAAGCACATTATGTTAAAAACTACCAACTATACAACAAATGGAAATAAGAAGGCTGACTTATTGAAGATCAAAGAAAATATGATATTTGCAGTAGCCGAATATGATTAGGTACCAACCTTGCTAAGCATGACGACAAGAAAACCTTCCTCGGTAACCTTATTCTCCACCAATGTGGTTTCATCTTTCAAAACTTTTCCATTGTGAATCAACAATTGCTGCCCACATGGATAATTGTCTTTGCCTTGTGAATCCTCTATATTCTTCTTCACCGCCATTATCTTAAAAACAAGCACATCATGCCCAGATTTAATGATTAGAAGACTAACAAAACTAATTTGACCAAACCAGATTGATATAACACAAGGATGCGCGAGTCGTAATTTGAGCAGTTAGCAAAATGATTATACAAGTGAAACATTTCGATCACCAAACATTCAAATTGTGGATCTGAAGCTCTTTATGTGACAATCCCTACTTTTCTCTACTCTCCAATGCAAAATTACTCATACGCCTAAACAAGGAAAGTGTAAAAGACGAACAACTAACCGTATCGGAGGGCAGAACCCTAATTTCAAAATGACGACCCTTGAGAGTCTTAACGGTGAGCTTCATATCGTCGGAAAATGCGAATCGACGGCGAGAAACTACGGTGGAGAGAGGGCACTGAGAGATACACAGACCTTAAAAAAAAAAAAATCAATTCAATTCGATCGAGAGCGACGCTACAGAAAAGCCGACCGTAGCTAAACAGTCTCTATCAAGAGCGTTTTGGATTATAAACGCGGCAACAGATCTCCATGTGCAATCCACGTGACACTTTCCCTCACAAATTTATCCCCAATTTTCCTCTCTCTCTTTTTTTTTTTAAAGTAACTCTCTCACTTTTCAAAACATCATTTTGATTTTTAAGTATTTCCTAAAAATCCGAACGTAAAATAACTAAAATATCTACTCTTTCAATTTTTTCAAAAACTTTTTGGATTTTACGATTGAATAGCTATCTGGTTAACTTCATTTTTTTACCGGTTTTAATTGTATTGTCAGTTACCATTCTTTGACTGACGCTAAACAATCTTTTACTAGACCAGTATATTACAAGGCAAAATTATTACTATTATCAAGATGAACAAATTATAATATGCATCGTTGTGTATATATATTTTACAGAAGAAACATAAAAATTAAGAACCGTACGCTCGTAAACGAGACAAACAAATATATAGCCCATTAATAGCCCAATTAGGCCCTATTTTGATTAAAAGCTACTCTCATGTAGATTTGCATCACATGGGCCCCGTCCCTTTGACTAATGACATTAAATTATGTCACTTGACTCTAAACAACACTGATTAATTAATTTTGTTGTCGGTATATAGCAATCAATTTATTGACATTAACATCAGCACAATACAATAGTCATGTAATGTCGGTCGAAGACTTAAAAGCCAGCAAGAATAATAACAACCCCACATGTTGATAGAATTTATAAGTCCACAAGTGAGTGGAAAATAACTCATTCCAGATCAACCCAACACGCATTCTTTTCTTTTTCATTCTTTTTTTTTTCAAATCTTTTCCCTAAATTTTCGGTATATGTAACGGACTATGTTCTTTTGAGAAACCGCGTTTTCCGGCGAATCGGCTCTTACTCTAGCCGTTACTCCACGGAGAGAAAAGATCTACAATTTGGCGACGCCGCCGAAGACAATTGGGAGCTGCAGGAAGAAGATTTTTCTCATAAATTAGGGTTTATTTTAATCGACGGAGCTGGAATCAGCTGTTCTTCTTCTCCAGATCCCTAATCGTTTTGTGAACTCTTTCGGTCTCACCGGTTCGTTATCTCTTTCCCTGAGTCGATCTGTTTCCTTTATTTATTTGCGTGATGATCTTCTATTTCGTTTTCTCTATCCATGTGTAATTGAACGTAATAAATGGATGATTAAGAATGAGCCTGAGCGTGAGCGTGAGCGTGTTGGTATTTTTTTTTGTGTGGAAAGACTCAAACTTGTTTATAAAGCCGAATTAAAGACTAATCTCGTTTCAAAATTGCTAACCTCGTTAGCATAGGTTAATTTGTATTTATTAATTTCCCTCTTTGTGGCTTCGATGAATATGGTTTTGAAATTAGATATGATGGAAAAATTCACAATTTACATCTACAATTGTATTTTCTTGAAGAAGCTTCTGTTTTTTTCCGTACAATTTTGTGTATGAATTCGAAGTCATGTGTCATTTCAGGTAGGTGTTAAGCTAGAAAGGTCTGGTTTTTAAGCTATGGTTCTTGATGGGATTGTATCATCACCACTACGGAGGCCACATGCGCTAAAGAAGCAATGGGATGAGTTGGGTAGCTGCTCAACTGTTGTCCAGAGGCATCGGTTCCTTTTAACCGCTATGGTTCTTTTGGCATTCCTCTGCACCATTTATATCTACTTTGCTGTGACATTAGGCGCTAGGCACTTGTCGTGTTCAGGGATGACCGGAAAACAGAAGGCAATGTGCCAACACGTCCAAGCCAGTTTCTCCAAAGGGAAACTTAAATTCTTATAGAGTGTCAGCCTAAGCTGATTGCGTTACAAACATTTGTTTTCATTCGTCTCTCTGTTGTAATGTGTGTGTAACGGCCTAAAGAATGGCTTTATGTTTCATCAGAATCAACAGTTACCTTATTATATACTTGGATTATGTCCCAAGATTCACCATTATTGTACAAATATGAATCTTCTGTAATGGAATATAATCAATATATGCTAAAAGGTTTTGAGAATAGCTTTTTCTTATTTTTTGCCATCATCTTATTTTGGATCAATAACGAGTGAAACATATAAAGACTTTGTTATCACACAATTGAACAACTTTTTTGTGCATTTGCAGTGTTTCAGGTTCCATCATCACCATGTCCGTTGAGGAACCAAGGGTTCAGCATCTAACTTCGGCGATAAATCAAAGAGGGAAGCGGGAGCAGTCATGTCGACACTCCAAGAATCATCTATGTTGATTTCCATGTCGGTTTCTTCTTCTTCCTCCTCTTCGATATGTACCTCCAAATCTTCAGGTGACGAACGGATCCTCTCAAGCTCAATCGAAACCTCTCTCATGTTTGGCCGTTTCTTCCCTTTTAGACTTAAACACCTTCTGGCAAGTTTCGCCACGGTCAACACTTGTTCCAACTTGCAATCTTCTTTGATCCGAGAATCAACAATATCAAGAACTCTGTTCTGTTTCATGGCCTCAATGAAATGAGATGCAAGTCCTCTGTTTTCTTCAGACCGCGTAGCAGAGAACGGTCTTTCTCCAGTTATGAGTTCAACCAAGACAACCCCAAAACTATAAACATCACTTTTATCCGTAAACTGGCTAGTTTGAAAATACTCTGGATCCAAGTATCCAAAAGTACCTGCAACTAGAGTTGTCAAGTGAGTTTGATCTAAGTTTATAGATCTCGAAGTCCCGAAATCCGATACCTTGGCTCTGTACTTCTCATCCAAAAGTATGTTAGTGGTCTTGACATCTCTGTGATAGACCGGAGTAGATGCAGCCGAGTGCAAGTAAGCAAGTGCTCCTGCAATCTCAACAGCGATGCGCAACCGCACATCCCAAGTCATTGTGTAATCATCAGAATCATCGTGAAGCCTCTTGAATAGGTCTCCATTTGGAATATGCTCATAAACCAAGATAGGAACCTCTGTCTCAAGACAGCACCCCATCAGTTTCACAATGTTTCTATGGTTAATCTGTGAGAGAACACCAACTTCATTGATGAATTCCTCAACTTTGTCTTCATCCAAGACTTTAGATCTTTTCACAGCGACGATTCTTCCATCTACCAACATTCCTTTGTAAACAGTACCTTGTCCTCCCTGTCCAAGAACCCTGTTCTTGTTAAAATGATCAGTGGCTTTCTCCAGCTCTTTCGAGCTGAATATCTTCGATGTATCCACATTACCTCCTTCGTTTGTAGTTAACTGTTGTTTCAACAACAAGCCTCCATTACGTTTGAAAAACTTATTCTTTCGGATAATCTTCCTTCTCCTTTTAACGAATTTGATCAATCCCCATATCCCAAGAACCAATAACAACAGTGCCAAACCTAGAACAAGACCTGCACAACAACGACGGAAAAAAAACAATAAAGATCACTCCTTTTTGCTCTGTTATACTTTAGAATCTGGAAAAACTACAGTGATTCACCTTGCATCACAGGCTTGATCTTCCCTGGTTCCTTGGGCTCGCACTTATATGATCCAGGGACATTCACACAAGTTTGATCTCCACAGATTCGTCCTTTTCCTTCCTCACATTCATCAATATCTTCAAAAACAAGAAAGAACAAAAAA
>VBRH01000310.1:73298-83970 GCA_014578085.1 Cardamine resedifolia | reverse complement strand
AACAAAAAAAAAAAAAAAGGAGAATTCAAATCAACAGATCCGTAGTGAGTAAATAAACCCCATTGAAGCTATCTAGACAAAGAAACCAATAGATCTCATCTTACCAATACATCCACCAAGAAGATACGGATTCCCTTTATAACCTAAATCATTGCAGTAGCAGTTACTGTAATTAAACCCATAGAATTGACCATACTCGCAAATACAGCTCGGTGAAAGGATCGAGCGGAATCTACTTTCCGTATAATTCAAACATCCCACTGGATTCGTAAATCGAGAATCCGATACATCAAGGTACCAACCAAGCTCAATCACACTAAACCCACTAGTATAAAATTGCTCCGGCTCTGTAACATTCGTTGGAGAGTAAGTCTCCTTCGTCAAGAAAGCAACTTTACAGTTTCCTCCTTGAGTTGTGTTACCTCCGGTGCTTTCTAATTTAACGCCGATTACTTGCAGTCTTTCTGCCGGAATCTTCGCCTGACAACATCTGTAACCACCGCAGATCTTGTCTAGACCACTCTTGTTTCCGTCGCAGCTCGATTCGCATCCTGTGATCTGAGATTCGATGTCAGTAATCAATGCTCTGGTGTTGCAACCTACTGAGACGAGACGATTCGATTGGGTGATGAAAAAGGGACTTCCTTTACCGGTGAGGTTTAAAGGAAGAGGCTTTTCTGGTTGTTGAGAACAGCCGGAGGAAGTCACCGGAGATTTGATGTCAACAACTCCGTATGAACCGTCGATGGTATTTTGAAGAGTGATTGTAACTAATTCTCTGTTGATCTTGGAGAGGAACGGAGCTAGGGGCTTACCGGAGGTGGTGGTGTTACAGACAACCTCGTACCAGTCGTTGAGAAAACAGTCTTTTTGTCCGATCCCAAAAGGGAAAGGAATCGAGATCCCTCCACAGGTTCGATTACAAGAAGGTGAATTTGAAGATGGAGACTGTGATTGAGATTGAGATTGAGCTGTTGTTATCAAAGGGTCATTGATGAAAAGAGTAAGGATAGAGAGTAGAACAGAGCAAACAAGTCTCCCTCTCTTCATTTTCTTCGGATGTTTTTTTTTCTAATGACTTTTGTATGAAAGTTGGCAATTATTGAGCCGCCTCGTTGGATGAAAGTTAAGTTTACATTAGGTCACAGAACGAACCAAAAAATTGTCAACGGTCGAGGGATCAATTATTTCTAACTCATTGTTCAAAAACCCTTCATTGGTCAAAATTAGTGACTTGAATTTTGTAATCTGATTTTACTGGTTTTTGTAACAAATTCTTATTTGAATAACATGAAATTGTGATTAAGTTTAGATGATTTTATATAAATTTCAAGTTCAATAACATAGAATTTGAGAAGTGATTTATTTAAAAATCACAAGTTGAATAAAAGGTGATTTTAAGAAAAAAAACAAAATCTTCTAAAATTCTAGTTTCAATACACCCCCTAAGTCTTGTAGCACCCACCTTTCAGCCGGCCCGATCAGATAACAGAATATAGAAAGTAGATATGTGATTACCTGTAACATCTCCCTCATTATAGCTGTATATTTTCTTCTCTTCTCCAGCCCCTTTCTATTGTATAAATCCAGAGCATTGCTCTTGTAAATTATTCATTCAATCATATACTTCAATATGGTATCAGAGCCAAAACGGTCATAAATATATTTGTTTTCTTTTTTTTCCTTCCCTGCTTCTTCTTCTTCGTCGTCTGCATCAGATCTATTTTTTTTTTTCTGTCCAAACACCATGGCTTCAGACAGTCCACATCATAACTCCTCTGCTGAACACACCACGGTCTTCAATTCCAAAGATCCGACCACCACACTTATCTCTATCAACATGTCCAACATTACAAAACTCACTCATGTCAATTACATCATGTGGACCAATCAGATTCGTGCTCTTCTTGAAGGACATGAACTTCATCAATTTCTTGATGAATCTACACCTATCCCTCATACCACTGTTACGATTGATGGTCAAATGACTCCCAATCCTGATTACGCTCCATGGCGGCGCCAAGATCGTCTTCTCTACAGTGCTCTCATCAGAGCTATTTCATTACCGGTTCAGTCTGTAGTCTCAAGTGCCCAAACGACCTCTGATGTATGGAGTCTTCTTGCTGCGACATATGGGAACCCCACCAGAGGCCATATACATCAACTAAAATTCCAGATCAAGACTTGTGTTAAGGGCACAAAAACCATTGTTGAGTATCTCCGTGTCATCAAGGCCAAAGCTGATGAACTTGCCCTGCTTGGAAAACCTTTGGATCCAGAAGATCTAACAGAACAAATTCTTGCAGGGTTAAGTGAAGACTACAAACCTGAGATCGATGCAGTTAATGGTCGAGATGCTCCAATTTCATTTGCAGAACTTCATGAGCGCCTACTCAACCGTGAGGCAATGATTATGTGCACTGAATCTCCACATCCAGGTCCTATCACAGCCAATGCAACAGATACTAGACCACGTCAACATTGGCGGTCAAACAACGGCCCCAATCAGAATGTTCGTAACAACAATCACTTCTCACCGAATCACAACGGTACTCGTCCTCCACGCCCATATCTCGGTCGTTGCCAAGCGTGTGGTACTCAAGGTCACAGCGCCAAATATTGCCCTCAATTTTGCATAGTTCCTGGTGGCTCAACACCGTGGCAAGGTCAACGACAAGAACATCAATCATGGCAAACATCCCCTTCACCACAAGTGTGGCAACCCACGGCTAATCCTGCCCTTCTCTCTGGTCCAGACTCGTCTACGTGGCTGGTCGACACCGGAGCATCTCACCACATGACGTCTGATCTTGCTAATTTGTCACTTCATTCTCCCTATAACGGCGGCGATGATGTTCTCCTAGGCGATGGCTCTGGCTTACAAATCTCCCATACGGGTTCTTTATCTCTTCCCTCCTTTACGCGTCCTTTTTTCTAAACAATGTTCTTTATGTTCCTTCTCTTGATAAAAATTTAATTTCTGTCTTTCAATTATGTTCAACTAATAGAGTTTCTGTAACCTTCACACCCACCTATTTCCAGGTCCGCGATATGATCACGGGGGCGTTACGCCTAGAAGGCAAGCCTAGAGGGGGCACTTACGAGTGGCCTAAGCATCATAGTTCAACTCAACCTTCTTTAGCCTACGCGACTGCCATCAAAACTTCAGTGTCTGATTGGCATTCTCGATTAGGACATCCTGCATTACCTATTCTTCAAAATATTATTTCCACCTTTGGTTTACCGTTATCTTCAAAATCTTTTTCAAACACTCCATGTAGTGCTTGTTCTATCAATAAAATGCATAAGTTACCATTCAAAAATTCAACTCTTCTGTCTACTCATCCGCTTGATATTATTTTCTCCAATGTGTGGACATCACCCGTGATTTCAATTGATGGTTTTAAATATTATGTGATTTTTGTAGATCATTTTACTCGGTATACATGGTTGTATCCTATGAAACAAAAGTCTCAAGTATATGAGATATTTGTTAAGTTTAAGGCGTTGGTTGAAAATCGATTTCAATCAAAGCTAAAAACCTTTTCTACGGATAATGGTAGAGAGTTTATTGCATTAGCAGAATTCCTCTCGAGTAATGGTATTTCACATTTTACTACTCCACCACACACGCCAGAGCATAATGGCATTGCGGAGCGTCGTCATCGACATATAGTCGAGACGGGTCTTGCTCTCTTAACTCATGCATCTATGCCTAAGTCCTTTTGGACATATGCTCTCGCCACGGCTGTGTACCTTATTAACCGTATGCCGTCGCAAAATCTTTTTTTTAAATCGCCATTTCAATGTCTTTTTGGCCAACCACCAAATTTTCAAAAACTTAAAATTTTTGGTTGCTTATGTTTTCCTTGGCTTAAGCCTTATGCATCACATAAACTAGATTCAAGATCAACTCCTTGTGTGTTTATTGGTTACTCACCAACTCAGAGTGCATATTTTTGCTTAGATCGATCTACTTCTCGGATTTATACATCTCGACATGTTATTTTTCATGAATATGTGTTTACTTTCTCCATTACTACTCCTCTAACATCTAACTTGTCTACTGCTCATAAAGTTACAGAATCACCTGCAGATGTAAGCCACGAGGTCTCTGTTATTCCAGTCACAACTCCGACAACTCCATTGAATATCTCACCACCATCTATTGCTGAAACACCAGTTCTGGCTGAGCCAAGCTCGGCGTCACCATCCGTTGAACCTAACTCAGTTACTGATTATGCGACATCTTCGACATCAACAAATGATCAACCAGTTCCACGTGATGATCATGTCAACCCCTCACCAACAAATGATGTTGTCGCAGCTCCACCAGTTCCACCACCGCCTCCTCAAATACGAACTAGTAATCGTCCACGGAAACCGGTCCAAAAGCTCAACTTGAGTGCGATTGTGGTTCCAGTCTCAGAAACTATACTTACCTCAGTTGCTGAAGCTCTCAAAGATCCTCACTGGTGTCGTGCTATGTATGCTGAATTGGAAGCCATGACTCGCAACAACACATGGGATCTCACATCTCCATCAAATGCAACAAACATAGTTGGGTGTAGGTGGATTTTTACGATCAAAAGACATCCGGATTGCTCTATAGATAGATTCAAAGCACGCCTTGTCACCAAAGGCTTCCATCAACATCCTGTAATTGACTTTCAAGAGACCTTCAGCCCAGTTATTAAACCCGCCACCATTAGACTTGTGCTCAGTTTCTCTGTCTCTCGCAACTGGCAACTTCGACAACTAGACGTTAATAATGCTTTTCTTCAAGGCAAGCTTGATGTTGAGGTTTTCATGGCTCAACCACCTGGTTTTCGCGATAAATATCAACCACAAGCTGTTTGCAAACTCAACAAAGCAATATATGGTCTTAAACAAGCTCCACGGGCTTGGTACAATGAACTCCGTTCATTTCTTCTCCAAGCCGGTTTTACCAATTCCTTGGCTGATGCGAGTCTCTTCGTCTATAACAGTTCTATGTAAATTAAATCTGTTGAAACTCTTTCAACTCGCTTTTCATTGAAGGATTTGGGCTCTCTTTCTTATTTTCTTGGTATTGAAGCTTATAGAACATCTCATGGGCTCTTACTAAATCAACATCTCTATATTGCAGATATTCTACATCGGACCAAGATGAGTACGTCCACGCCACTTTCCACTCCAATGTGCCCCAACACGCCACTTACTCTTTATTCTGGCAGCCATCTCAAAGATCCAACCGAATATCGAGCTATAGTTGGGAGCCTCCAATATCTCTCACTCACACGACCTGATATCTCATATGCGGTGAACAAATTATCTCAATACATGCATCAACCAACTTCTGATCATTGGCACGCCGTTAAACGCATACTCCGATATCTTGCGGGAACTTCATACCAAGGGATCTTCTTCTCGGCGACAAACATTTCATCACTACATGCCTTCACCGATGCTGACTGGGGTGGAAATAAGGATGACTACACCTCCACCGGTGCATACATTGTCTATTACGGTCACCACCCTATTGCTTGGTCCTCAAAGAAACAATCTGGTGTTGCCCGCTCATCAACCGAAGCCGAGTATCGCTCCATCGCAGACACCACTTCCGAAGTTTGCTGGATCACGTACTTACTCACGGAACTTGGAATCACCAATGCTACAACTCCAGCCATCTATTGTGACAACAAAGGCGCAACATACCTAAGTGCAAACCCGGTATTTCACTCACGCATGAAACACTTGGCCCTTGACTATCACTTCGTTCGTAATCATGTGCAATCAGGTCATGTTTGTGTCTCCCATATCCACTCTGCGGATCAACTAGCTGATGCACTCACAAAACCCCTCCCCCGAGCTCGCTTCCAGTACGTCTTGTTGGGGCGTAACAGAATATAGAAAGTATATATGTGATTACCTGTAACATCTCCCTCATTATAGCTGTATATTTTCTTCCCTTCTCCAGCCCCCTTCTATTGTATAAATCCAGAGCATTGCTCTTGTAAATTAGTCATTCAATCATATACCTCAATATCAGATTTATAAACATTGATTTCTATTGATTTTTAACAATAGTTACAGTTATTGAGCCGCCTCGTTATTAGATTAGGAAATTGACTATTCACCAAACAAACGCAAATCATACGTATGCAGTCGGAAAGTTTACAAACGAGATCCCTAATAACACGACGAACATTATATAAAATAATGTAAAAGCAAAGACATGAGTTAATACAGTCGTTTGCAAGGCTACTGTTTTACCGTGTCTGAAGAGGAAACAATGGTTCTACATCTGACCACGATGAAGATGATGCAGCGACGTTGTATTTTTTATTTTTTTTTTGGTAAAATTTTTGGTTGGTTTTATTATAATAAAAAGTTACATAGATGAAAGTTATAGTGCCTTTTACCGACATCGACCTCCGGGTTGAGACATTCCCGGTACAAGCGTAGTAATATTACAACGATTACAAAGAGGAGGAAGAGCCCTCAAACCAAAGTTGGAGAATATTTGAGTACTTTTTGCGGTGCCGTCTTGCACTACAAGTGTTTCGAATACCCCTATCGATGAGCTTGAAAAGAGTTTCAGCCGGAGTGTGAATTCCCGTATGCAGACGTGCGTTTCTCTCTCGCCAAATAGCGTAGATGACAGCTTGCGCCATGATGAGACGAAGATAGGCCAGAGAGATGTCTTGAAGAGGAGACTTGAGCCAAGTGAGAAAACAAGACCATGTGTTAAAACCCATGAAAAGAAAGTGAATCTTAGTGAGACACCATCTCCAGATGTCTTAACTGTAGGGACACCTTAGAAATAGGTGGTCTCTAGATTCGCTATATATCTCGCAGAGGAAACAAGTGTCCTCCTCGACTAGGCCCCAGTTGCGGAGTCTTGATAGAGTTGGCATCATGTCCGAGCAACATAGCCACATCATAAAAGAATGTTTAGGGATAGAGCCTGAGAACCAAACTTGACGGTACCATGAAACCTCTGGAAGAGACGGTTTCAGTTGCTTCCAAGTGTCTGCAAAACTGAAACTACCTCTAGGTGTTCCTGGAGAAGAAGACCAAAGATATCGATCCGTCACATATTCATCTAAACGTACCGAAATCAGGTAAGTGAGCAAGATCTCTGTATTGCTGCTGCGAGCGCCTCTGAAATTCCAGCCTTCAATTGATGAAGCAACAACCACTTTTAAGTTTAGAGGAAGCCCCAATATTCTGTGCTCTTCTGGTCCTAGGAATGTGTATAACTCACCAAATGGTGTCCAAGAGTCATACCAAAAAGAGCATGATTTTCCATTCCCCACTTTGCAAGTGATGAAGTATTTTGCCACAGATCTTAGCTTGAGGAGTTGTTTCCACATCGAAGAGCCTTGAGAGAGTCTCCATTTGCAGCGACGTTGTATTGAGACACTGGTGCGGTAACAGCCACGTTATTCCTCGATTTTACCCCTATCTAAATTTCCATGGCTCCTTCCTCTTTCTCTTCCTCGTTTTCACTAACATACACTTGTGGTTGCATATCTTCAGAAGACGAACGAATCATTTCCAATTCCATCGACACTTGTCTCATGTTTGGTCGTTTCGTTCTCTTTAGATTCAGACACCTTCTTGCAACTTGTGCTACCGCCATGACTTGTTCGAGCTTGCAGTCATCTCTGATCCGAGCATCGATGATCTCTACGACTCTATTTTCCTTCATTGAAATATTAAAAAAAGTTGCCAATGTTCTGTTTTCTTGAGCTCACATGAAAGAAATTGGTTTTTCTCCTGTTATCAGTTCCACCAACACAACCCCGAAGCTATAGACATCGCTTTTATCAGTGAATTGACTTGATTGGAAATATTCTGGATCTAGATATCCCACAGTACCTGAAACTTGTGTTGTGAGATGGGTATGATCTTCTGTTACCGTTCTTGAAGTACCAAAATCGGACACCTTAGCTCTGTACTTCTCATCCAACATTATGTTTGTAGATTTGATGTCTCTGTGATAAATTGGAGTCGATGCAGCTGAGTGAAGGTATGAAAGAGCTCCAGCAATCTCTATAGCCATTCGCAAACGCACTTCCCAAGTGGCCATCGTGTAATCAGCAGATTCTTCATGGAGATGCTCGAAAAGATTTCCATTGGATATAAACTCGTACACTAGAAGAGGTACTTCCGTCTCAAGGCAGCATCCCAAAAGCTTCACAATGTTTCTATGGTTGATATGCGAAAGAATGACGACCTCATTTATGAATTCTTCTAGCTTGTCTTCATCAACAATTTTGGACTTTTTCGCCGCCACAATTCTACCATCGACCAACATTCCCTTGTACACTGTACCTTGACCACCTTGTCCAAGAACCCTGTTTTCACTGAAGTTTTCAGTAGCTTTCTCCAACTCCTTGGAACTAAATACTTTCGTCTTCTCGACGGTGCCTTCCGTTGAAGTCAACTGTTGTTGTAACAATAGACCTCCATTACGTTTGAAGAAATTTTTTTTGCGATGGATCCTCTTTCGCCTTCTAATATATATGTATAACAACACACCTACTCCACACAACATCAACACGCCTACAACTATAACGAATACCCCGGCTGCAAATCACAAAAGACAAGTGAAAAGAGCCCTTCAAGATTAGTACTGCATTCTTGATAGTTTGTGTGTTCATCATCACCGGTGAATAAAATCTTTTACTATACATTTAAGAAAATTCAATGACCTACATAGATTAAGTGACGTTTTTGTATTGTAGTAACTAAATTTGCAATAATAGCTTCCTTGGACATTCACACAACGGTATATCCCACAATATTTAGGATCCCCTTCCATTCGTCCAGTGTAGTGTAAGCTATTTTGGCAGCCCAAGGAGGTAATGAGTAAAAGATTGGTGGTACGAAATGACCATCCAAGCTCGAGGGAACCATTGCGAGTTTCGCATCTCTGTGGAATTCAAAAGGGATCCAAATTCTTGTTTATTTCTGGATGCCATAGGGCTTTTGATGCGAAGTGAGGCGTGTGACATGGACCCATTAAGATAGTGTATAGGAAGAGAGATAGTTACAACTTCTTTGTTGCTAACGGAAAGGAAAGGAACAACATTTTTGCATTCCATGTCACATCCTCCATCTTTAAATTTTTCTTACTCCACTGAATTTCCGAGAAGACAAATTATAAAAGTCTTTGGAGATATCATTAACAAAAAAAGAAAGTCTTTGGTGCTAATCCAAAATTGAATACTGCATTTTCTCCCACGCAATCCAAAATCGGAACTTAGAAGTAGATAGTCTGGTGCATTGTGTTAGAAGTATGATCCGGTTTGGTCAAAGGAGAAACTGGGCTACAAAAAAAAACCTAAAATGGGCCTGGAAGAGAAGAATATAAAGCATAAGAAATTAAAGACCCAATTTGATCACGTGATGCACGCGCTTCTCAGTCTCATCGACTCAAAAGCCGAATTGATTTTTTTTTTTTGGTCAACAAAAAAAAAAGAAATGCAGAATTGATATGATCGAATTAGTAAGGAAAAATATGGGGTTTTTTGAATTTTAATTTGTTTGTTATTTATCTCTTAATCAAATAAGGTGTAAGGTGTAGAAAGTTACACACACCAACACAAGCACTAACATAGAGAAATGAATTGAAGAATTATGTTCTTAATGTAAGTTTAAGTGTGATAGAGACTCTAGTTGGGCTAGAGGGTCTCAGATGGGAAGGCATAGATGCTGACACGTGTTCGGCCAAGATACATAAGGAGAAGAAGAAGCTTCCTGAAGTTATTTTTAGTCTCGTTGTTTTCCCAGAGTTTGTTAAGTAAGATCATTCGTATCATCTTGTTCGAGAGTGAAACGATTTGAGAGAGTGAGGTTCTGAGAGATCTTGTAAACAGAAGATATAAACCTTCGATCTAGTGGATTCCGGAGAAGTATCTCCGGCGAGACGTACGTTCCCGGTTTGGGTTCCGAACTCGTAAAACTCTTGGTGTCGTTCTTGTTTTCTCTTTACTTTATATGTTTCAATCAAGTGAGGAGAGTTCAAAGTTAGCGATTAGGTTATCAATCGTACATGAATCTACATCAGTTTATTGTTTGTTAGGTTTACTTAAAAGTTACAAGTTAGAACACAGAACTAGTACTATTTTTCTCACCACTAATGAACGTGGAAAACACCAAGTGTCAAGTGACTGGGATAAAACACCAAGTGTAAGTCACGGCAGAAAGAAATGCCAAACTTTGAATACTGGAATTTGCATGAAAATGAAATATATCTTCTTCATAACTTAATTTATTTTTGGTGCAACCGATAGCTGAATTCATTATTGACACAACTAAATGCAAGAGTTGGTAGTTTTAACTTTTGTGGTGTATATACAACAAATTTTCCAGAAGATTGTATTGTGGTCCTTGTGTCATTACTCTATCAGCTACTAAAATCAGCTATTAAAATCCGAGCCTGGATTACAATGTGGCTAACGGGGACATTTGCTCTTCTATAATTTCACATTTTTCCAGTTTACGCTCAGTCACGGACAAACACAGAGAAAAAAAAACAGAGAGCTATGGCGGAGGAGCACTTCGACGTTCTGACCAAATCCGGTGAGAAGACCGGAGTGTCCAAACCCAGGTATGTTTATTGTTCACGTGCTTTCTACTAAATCTTTGTCGGGAAAAAGTCGTCCTTTTTTTTTTTTTT
>VBRH01000310.1:59337-73251 GCA_014578085.1 Cardamine resedifolia | reverse complement strand
GCTTCGTTGACCTCATCAGCTACACAAACTCGACGAAAGGGTTTTAGGTCACACTCAGACAAATTTCAATCCGATTTTGGATTTACAATTCTAAAGACATGTAGGAAGCCCTGAAAAGACTCATGTATTTAATTTAGGGATTGTGTTCTTGATCATATCATATGTTCTCTGATTCGAGAGGAAGAAAAAAAAGTTATTTTTCCAATGAATTACTATAATGCACATTCGTTGTTAACTTCAATTCATCTCTGTTTTTGAACCGTGTCCTTGTAGGGGAGAGATTCACAGAGATGGAGATTACCATCGTGCAGTGCATGTTTGGATCTTTGTGGAGAGTACTCAACAACTACTTCTCCAACTCCGATCTGATAATAAAGATTCATGGCCTGGTCAATGGGACATTTCTAGTGCTGGCCACATATCAGCTGGTGATCCTTCGATTATATCGGCACAGTGAGTATATATCAGATTCTGCATTCGCTACTTCTTCTATCCTTTTACTAAAGTTGCTGTCCTATTTTTGTCTAGGCGGGAGCTCGAGGAAGAGCTCGGTGTAAAGCTCCCAAAGGATGCTTTTGAAAAGATATTCGTCTTTCTGCAAGAATGGTTTGTTTCTACATTCGATTTCCTGGCCTATGTGATTCATGTTTGTTGCTGAATGTGTTTAGCTTCATTGGTATTCTCAGGGTCTCTTATACCTAACTTGGTTTCTCTAATCAATATATGCACTATGATTTATTACTTTGGAGTTTCATTTAGATCCTTATCAGACAGTTTGCTGCTTTTCTTTTGTGTATCTTTACAGTGTCATCAACGATGGCAAATTCATTAATAACGAGTTCAACGATGTGTATCTTGTTACAATTCTGCATCCAATTCCATTAGAAGCCTTTACTCTTCAAGTGAGCATCTTTCTATTACAGCGGCTGTAAGTTTAAGTACTATATAACCCCCCACTTACATTCTTAAGTAACCTGTCCATTTCCTTTTTTCTTATTTATATTAGGTAGAGGAAGTCTCTGCTGTAAAATACATACCTTACGGAGAGTATAGAAACTTTCTCGCTAAGGAAGATCCTGCTTATGTGCCATATGATGTAAATGGAGAGTATGGAAAACTATTTGACATTATTAGACAGAGGTACGTTATCTTTTATTGGTTTTTTTACAAGTTATTTCTATTTTCGTTTCTACTCATCTCTGATATATTCTATGATATAGAAGAATATAAAATGAGATTTGTGTGACGTATCATTGCTAGGCTGGAGGTTTTATATGAAAATACCTTATCTTACATAGAGTGCTTCTTTTGTGTTTGTTGAAGGTGCCAAGTGAACAGTGAGGCCCGTAGTTTATCTCTGCGGAAGCAACTCCAGAGATATTCTCCTGTCACCCTCGAAGCAAAGGTATTCATTTGTCACATATGTTACTGTGATTTCTTTGTTTCGGATGTACCAAATAACTCAGTACTCATTCCATGAAATTTTTTACTTTCTGAGATACCTTTCTTGACTATGCAGTTGACAGAACTTCCGGAGGCAGATCAGAAAGCATTGGGTCTAATCGTGAATGCTGCAAAAATTATTGACGATATTTTCTATGAGCAGGTTTTGTAGATCTGTAGTTCGAGTTTTCTGTTTTTTGTTGTGAACATGAGATCTCGTTTCTGATCTTAAACTAAATTAGATAAGTTCTCCTAATCAGGTTTGGCACAGCAATCCAGCTCTAAGAGATTGGCTGAAGGAGCATGCCAATGCATCAGAAGTGGATAAACTAAAATGGGAATACTTCCTGATCAACAAAAGTCCATGGTGATTATCATTGAACTGGCTTTGTTCTAACATCTAAGTTTTTTCTTGGAAAAGGGTTAAGATTGGTCAACAGAACTGGTGCAAAATTTGACAATGTGTCTGTTAATAAAAGTTGTAAAGATATTGTCTTGAACATAACTCGTTAACCTATCGTATCTTGTGTGTAAATCTCATGACGATTAGGAGAGATCACTACAACTACAAGATATTGATGTTTCTTTTTACATATAGGTCGTCTCTGGATGAAAATGAAGCATTCTTGACTACGGCAGACTCAGCTGTAAAGTTGCTTCCTGAAGCAACGAAATCTATTGCTGGCTGGAAGGGTCTTGAATATAGAGCAGCCTTTCCTTTGACTAAACCACCTGGTGCCAATTTTTATCCTCCTGATATGGATAAAACGGTACCAACTACATATTTTTTATGCTTATTTTCCATTTTTTTAATCTGTTCCCCTAGCCCGTAGTAAGAAGGTGTTTCGAAAATCTTGTAGGAGTTCACCTTGTGGATCAATAGTCTTACGGAAGAGCAAAAGCATGCTGCAACAGGATTTTTCAGTATTATAAAAAGGCGAAGTGAAGCTAATCTAGATCCTTCTCTATCTGACCATCTCGCCAACAGCACAAAGAAGTTACCAAACTCTAATTCCGATCTGTATAGTATTCCCTATTCAGAGATATATCGTCCTTTTCTCGAAAAGGCTTCTGAACTTTTGCACAAAGCTGGAGACTTGGTCACTTCACAGAGGTATATATCATACAGTTTCTCATCTTTACCATATAAAAAAAATTGTCCATTTGAGTGGCTTTGTGTATTGAAGTATTACGTAATATTTTCCCATAGTTTGAAGAAGCTGCTGCACAGCAAAGCTGAAGCCTTCCTTTCAAATGACTACTATGAGTCAGACATTGCATGGATGGACTTGGTACCTCTTCTATATACCCATTCATGTTCATAGATAAGTAAGTAGTATTTCGGTTATTATCATTTTCTAACCATAATTTTGAGTTTTTGCATCCTCTATCATCTTCTGTAGGATTCAAAGTTGGATATTACCATTGGTCCATATGAGACATACGAGGATGAAATTTTTGGATACAAGGTAAGAATTTCCATAAAATTTTCCTTTTGCAGTGATCTACTTACGCATTTGTACATTAACAGTCTCGATATGCAACTCCTTTAGCCATTTAGTTAATCTATATTAGATCTCTCTAATCTGTATTTATTTTCATCACAGGCTTCATTTGAAGCTTTTATCGGCATTCGAGATGATAAAGCCACATCTGATCTGAAACTTTTTGGTGACAATCTAAAGGTACACTCATCTTTTTTGCAGCTTCGATCAATCAATGTTGCAATTGCTTATGTTTTCCATTTTCTCTAAGATCATTTTTCATTTTCCACTTTCCGGTAGCTGTTGGAAGATAATCTCCCGCTTGATAGTGTATACAAATCAAAAGATGTATCTGCTGCTCCTATTCGGGTCATCCAGTTAATTTACAATTCTGGAGTAAGTTCCCCTCAGCATCCATCTTAGAGAGAAAAGGGAAAGAAAATGTGTTGCCTTTATTCATGGTTCACTTGTTTCTTCATTGTGACAGGATGTGAAGGGTCCTCAGACTGTTGCTTACAATTTGCCAAACGATGAGAAAATCGTCAAAGATAGAGGAACATCAATGGTTATGCTCAAAAACGTCCAAGAGGCAAAGTAATGTTCCTTCTTCCTCCACATTTCATCTATAAACGGTGTCACAATTACGTCTAACTAACGCTTTTTTCTTTTCCAGATTTGAGCATATTCTAAAGCCTATAGCTGAAATCACCATCAGCAAGGAACAGCGAGGATTAGTTGATTTTGATTCTTTCTTCACTCACACCATTTGTCATGAATGTTGCCATGGGATTGGTCCTCATACCATAACCCTACCTGATGGTCAAACCTCTACTGTGAGAAAGGTCTTACTTCTTTCTGGAAGAATTCAGATATCTAACGAAATTATTTCGTCCTGCGATCACACATCAACAACGAATCAACTTGTAGTTTTACCTTTTTGTTTCCCTTGTCTTTTCCTTTGATCTAGGAACTGCAAGACGTCCATTCTGCAATGGAAGAAGCAAAGGCAGATATAGTTGGTCTCTGGGCACTGAAGTTTCTCATCACCAAGGTCAATGATCAATTTACTAGAAACTTTGTTCATCTGTTTCCAATTTCCAAAACCTTGATTCATCTCAGAGTCAAATGCTCTGGAATCTGTTGTCTACTCAACTGATCCAATGTGTTTTTGTCTCTGTTTCTGTATGTGAATCAACAGGGTTTGCTATCCGAGAGTATGGTGGAGAGTATGTATGTTTCTTTCCTAGCTGGATGCTTTCGATCCATCCGGTTTGGTCTCACAGAAGCTCATGGGTAATGAATGACATATAGAGAGAATCGCTTCCTTACATAATCGACACTGGTATATGTATAGTTTCTGTTCTTGACGTTATTGTCTCTGTCCGCATCAGGAAAGGGCAAGCCTTGCAATTCAACTGGTTATATGAGAAAGGAGCCTTTGTTTTCCACGAGGACTCTACATTTTCGGTTGATTTCGCTAAGGTATAAATCAGTGTTGTTGTTTTCTTCTTTGAGAACTTTCTGATTCTTCAAACCAAAACTCTTGAAATCTTGTTATTCCGCATATAAAGATCAACGGTGCAGTTGAGAGTCTGAGCCATGAGATACTAACCATTCAAGGAAGAGGTGACAAAAAAGCAGCAACATTGCTTCTGAACAAGTACTGCACTATCACTGGACCACTGAAAACCGCTCTGGAGAAGCTCGAGAGCGTTAAGGTACAGTCTCTTAACATGAAAACAAACCTAAATTGAATGATCTGTTTTCATGGTCTGTTTGTATTTTAGGTACCGGTGGATATATCTCCGACATTTCCCTTAGCAGATGCATTGATGAATTGAGAAATCAGTTTGAGGGAGACTATGGTTTACTATGAATAAAAACTCAGATGAAGTTTCAGTTTCAGCTTCAGCTTCAGCGAGTCGATATAAATAAAAAAACTCAGATGATTCATCATAACCAAATTCTGGATTTGATAGAGTTATCTGAATGGGTGTTGTGTTTTTACTAATAATAAAAGTTGCTACGAGTCTATGGTTTCTCTATAAATAAAATCTCGGATGATTTATCATAACCAAATTTTGGAGTTGATAGAGTTATCTGAATGGGTGTTGTGTTTTTGTTAATAATAAAAGTAGCCTGAAGAACAGTGTCTTTGAATTAGACGGTCCCAGTGAAATTAATTTGAGAGATGCATTGATATATCAAACAAAACTTGTGAAAATTCGAGATTAAGGCTCATAATCAAACTCATTATAGAAACCAGGATTTATGAAAGAATTTAAACCACCGAAAATAACGTCTTCCTCCGTCGTTAACTTGCCGGAATCTTGACACCCAAAATACGTCTGGATATCGTCGGGAAAGCTCCGGCGACTTGGAATAGCTTCCGGCGGTGTAGATGGTTCGATTATCTCTTCTGATTCCGGAAATTCGTTATCATCTGACGATGCTTGATCATGTGGTGATTCGGGCTCGTGACTAAGATTTCGAATGGGCTTAAAATCGGAATCTGGTGTTGAAACGGCCTTTACGGCGGCGCTTGGGTTTAGATAACGGCTAACGTCGAAATTGGTAACGGCGTTAAGTCCACGGTACTCTATTGCTGCGATGTCGTATGCTTTGGCTGCTTCTTCTTGCGTGGCTGCACGTGAACAGGGTTTTAAATTTTACAAATCAAAAATATTGTGTACAAGTGCATAATTTCACAAGACTTCCATCCCATTGGTATAAATATGTCTTTTTAATTATTCTTAAAACCTTTCGTCTTTTCCCAGTGTTTTATATAAGTGGATATCTATTGACTTATTTCCCTAATATAGTAATATGCATGTTATGCGATCTTGTATATAGAAATATGCATGTCACGTGTGATCTAACATTGTCTTTAAATGTGTAATTTGTTTATACTTAAATATAAATGAACAAAAAGAAATTGAAAAATGATCGGGAGATATGGCCTAATAATTTGCACTAGTATCATTGTCATATCATACATAATCTAGGTTCAAGTTTAGTATACATGTGAGTTACATATAGCCGAAAAAAAGAAGTAATTGGTAAACATAGTAATAAAAGGGAATGGTTTTTAACAAAAATAAAATAAAAGGGAATGGGTTTGCCAATAAAGTTGGATGAGTAGCTTAAAAAAGTTTTTTAAAAATATAGTAATAAATAGCTTGAGTAAGTAGATGGGTTTGGTGATCTAGTTCCCAACCAACAAGATTTGATTACCCTCTTAAAGGTTCATAAACAGTGAATCCATATATCATGCGCCCAAGCATTTAGTATAGTATTTTAATACCTTAGACATTTTTTATTGGGTTTTCTATGAGATCTATCATGTGTGTGGCTTAAATGTTCTTGGGAGTTGTTGACATAAAAAAATCTTGGAGTTGTTCGTTTGACCACAATCATGCATATCGTTACCTTCGTTGTTTTCTGCCATTTTTCATTCTGTCAATTCTATTTTTATATGTATCATGATCTAAGTACCCACTTAACAGAATAACAGAGAATAACTCCAATTTTTATACTAATCCCAAACTTCAAGATTTGAATTCGCTAAAAATGGGTTCTACTAAATATGGAATTTGCAACTTTCATAAAATATTATATGCAAAAGGAGAGAAAAAATATATATACATATATATATATATATAGCAAGGATAAATGGGAGTTACATACCGTATGTCCCAAGGTATAGATATTTATTACCAAACACCCTTCCAATTCGAGCTTCCCATCTCCCATTATGGTGATGCCTGAAAAAGTTCAAGCTTCACTTATGCATATACAATCCTTTTAAACTTTGCAACCAGTGGATATTTTTATTTTTCCCATTGGCAACTTCTAACACTAGAGTAGTTACTCTAATGTGGACTATTTATTAATATTGAAACTATACTTACCTTGCAACGCCTCTGTATTTGGATACACCGCGAGAAAATCCACTACTCTTTCTACACCAAAATGATGTAACTTAATTTTCAAAACTATGATTAATCAATTTAGTATAATTGATTGATTAATTAATTCATTTACCTTCTCAAAGATCCAATATACTCTTCCTTGGAGTGGCCTTCCATTTCTTTGACATCTTCTTCATAAGTAGGCAACTAAAAAATCATCAAATAAACACGAAATTCAACAGTCCAGTTAATTTTTTTTGTTAATGAAAAAAAAATACATTTTAAAGAAGCAAATAAATCGGCATTGCATTTTAAAGAAAATACATCTTGTTTCTTGTGTTCTAAAAAACTAGTGGGCGAGAAGATTGTGTAGCCAACAAAGATCATGAAGATAAGTAATATGTTTTAAGAGAAATATTATGTATGGATTTGGAGAAATTTTACAGGGAAGTTCAAGAGTGTGTCCCGTCCCCAGTACTTCAATGCCGCTAAGTCGTAGGCACGTGCTGCTGCTTCTTCTTCGTCGTAAGCCCCTATCCAAAAACCATATACCAATTTAATAAAAAAATATATATGTATACAATAAGATTTTAAGTATTTTATTTTATATACTAGAAAAGGGACAATTTCGAATTGCGTTGGACCCAAAAAGAACAGCTAATAATAAACCGGCTCTACCAATTTCGGTGGAATTCATTCTTTAATTTACAACCGTGTCACACATGTGCCTGTGGACTTTTTTCATCACTTTGTCGAAGAGTATTTAAAAGAAAAAAAGTGACAGGAAAAAAAGAAGAGAAACACACAAAAAAAAAAAAGTAAAATACTTTATCAAATTATGTATTTTCCAACTTATAAAAAAATTATATGGATATTGGCTAAAAAAACTCACCTAGATAAACTGCACTTGATGAGTCAGCATTCATCATCCATTGCACATCACGATCATCAAAAATACCCCAAAAATAAAATAAAAAATATCAAAAATCAAATCAAGAACAGAGAGAACGAAGTCTGACCGGAGAAACGAGAGTTTCCGAATACATCGGAACCCAATCTAAGACCAAAAACTAACAAAACTCTTGTTACCGCATATATGTGTATGTGTGTAAGTAGAGACAAACCTTGTCGTCCTTTCTTGGTCTGTGGCTCGTTCCAGCTGTTCTTATCCCACAAATGCGCTTCGTATCTCCCCGTCCATCTATGCCTATTCAATCGCAAAATTCAAATAAAATAAATTGCCCGAAAAGGAAGCTGGTAAAACGTTGTCGTTTATGGGGGGGTTTTTTTTTTGTGAGGAGAGACCTTGTTACGCCTCTGTATGAGGAGCTGCGCTGAGGAGGAGTATTTTGAGGCGGCGACTTCCGTTTACGTTTGGATTTTATGACAATGGACGCGGACGCTGATTTGTCGCAGATATCAACGTCAACGGTTGTCTTCTTGCTCCGCCGAGAGACTTTTGCCATTGCCGGTGAAAGAGAAGAACAAAAGAAGGAGAGACAATGGTGAAAAGGAATGGGTGAATAGAGTTTTTATGAGAAAAAAAATATAGTTGGAAAGGGTTTAGTATTTATACTAAATTCATCACAGAATTTTTTTTTCGTTTGTTTGTTTTGAATTATAAAAAAAAAAAAAACAAATCTACAACAGTTTTGGTTTAAATTCTGCTGACTCTCAGCCACCTACTCAAATTTGTAAGATATTTCATATTTTTAATGAAATTTTCCGTAAGTTTACGAAAAAGAACAATACAATATTTTACAAATTATAATTTACACTATTTTTAAATTATAATTCAGATTTAAATGTAAAACTATGTTGATCATCACTAGATTTAATTATTTATTTTTCAAGCCGATGGTGATCTTGTATGCTACAATTTTTGCACTTTTCTTATTTAGATTGATTATTATTAAACACCATAAAGAAATTCTCTAATCAGAATGATCCATTTTTATGTTGACTATGACTAGCAAACAAAATCTACTGACTACATCTGTATTAATCTTTTTATCTTTTCCTTTAATTAGAGGTCGACACATGGACTGATGGAAGGGTCTACTTAGCCGCGAAAGAAAAAAAATTGGAGATTGTAGGCAAGCAAAGTTGGATGCCTCAAGATTTATTGCTTCTTGGTTGATCTACTTCTTGGTCGGCACATGAGAGATGTGATGCCAAAAGAGCAAGAAACTTTGTTTTGTTTATTCATATTTTTTTGGGAATATTTATTCAATTAAATATATGATTATAGTTTTACTTGTCCTCCCAATAATGTAGCAATCCGTAAACAAAATTTGATCATAACAGCACACACACACACACAAAAATAGGAGAATTTATTGTGGGACCAAAATATCATATAAGATCTGAATAATTTTATAAATTTCATAACTTCCAAACCATAATCTGTTTTCTTAATGTTTGTATGAATAAAAGTCGTAATTTATTAAATATAATGTGTCTACTACCTGCCCCCAATTTTTTTGCAGGTGGAAGGAGTTGTCAACAATTATGACAAAGTTTTCGAATTAGAGTCCAAATTTACCAACTAATTAACACCCTTGGAATAAATCGTAGTATTTGGTAAGGTGACAGGTGAAAAACCTATGTGATTGGGAAATTTGTCATTCGTATCTGAAATCATAAGTAAGCATTTAAATAAAGTAGTATTTTATTTTAGCATGAACTATAACATAAAGTAGTATATAATACATGTTACTTGAAGTGCATGTATCTTGGGCCATTGCCGCTTCTATCTTTTAACTTCTTCCCTGCAGGAAATTGACGTCGACTTGATCATCATCTTCTCTTGCCTTACCAAACCAACAATGTCCATAAATTATGTTTAGTTGAGCAATCTAAGACTTGGTAGTCATGAGTCTTCAACTTTGTAGCATGAGCTTACACACACATCATACCATAATATAAGATCCTCGAGCTCTATCATTTTGTGAGTCTATAAACGTAAGACTTGTCGTAACACCTATCATTTCTGTGGTTAAATCAGAACAATGTACGATTTCTTCCAAGTCTCAAAAGTTTCAAATTCCTAGACATTTGCGTGCGTGATTTCGTCATCCGTGACGTCATCAAACGAAAAGTCAAGAGATTTCCCAGATTTTCGATTCGTGTGCTATATATATTATAGTACCCATAGGCCTAGATCAATTTTTTTCTCTAGTTCCTGAAAACGCAAATGGCGAATCGATCGGAGGAAGTGGAGTACGATAACAATTCTAGGCGAAAGCAACAAGATAAGAGGAAAGAAGGAATATTAGATCTGGTGTTGAAACGGCCTTTACGGTGGCTAAGAATGCTCATAGAAGAGCTTCACTGGAGCTTCTTCTTCGGTGTGATTGTCGTCTATGGTGTTAGCCAAGGCCTTGGTAAAAGGCTCAGCAAAGTCAGTACACAGTACTATTTGAAAGACGACCAGATGGTTCAACCTTCTGAAGCACAGGTTTATGTTGGTTTGATTCAGATTCCTTGGATCATTAAACCTATCTGGGGATTATTGACCGATGTTGTCCCGGTTTTGGGTTATCGGAGACGACCCTATTTCATATTCGCCGGTATATTCACTCATCAAGCCAAAAAGTTTGTTTCTTTGGTTCTTAGTAAATGAAAAAATGTCATCTTTTCTTCTTCTTCTTTTTCTTTCTATTTGATCATAGGTGTTCTTGCTATGATCTCCATGATGATGTTATGGCTGCATACGAATCTGCATCTTGCGTTGGCTTTGTCCTGTCTCGTGGCAGCAAGTGCTGGAATTGCTATAGCAGATGTAACTATTGATGCTTGTGTAACACAATGTAGTATAAGCCATCCTACACTTGCTGCAGATATGCAAAGTTTGTGTGGTATGAGTTCGTCTATTGGGTCTTTGGTTGGTTTCTCCCTTAGTGGTGTTTTGGTGCAGTTGTTTGGATCCAAGGTAGGCTCTTTTAAGCTCTCCTTGAATTCTGAGAGTCTTAATGTTAAGGTTTCTGAGCAATGCATTTAAGTGTTTTCCACCCGTTTTGTCTTTTTTCTTGGCAGGGTGTGTACGGTTTACTCGGTTCGACTGCAGGATTGGTTGTTGTGGTTGGGATGGTTCTGAAAGAATCTCCTTCTCGCAGCTTAGGTCGCAAGCATGTAAGATTTTGCTACCCTTTGGCCCAATCATGTTCTTTAAACTAGTACATATGTAACTGAGTAACTCTGTTTTCAGGTGAACGAGAAGTTTCTGGATGCTGGAAGCGCAATATGGAAAACCTTTCAATATGGTGAGGTGTGGCGACCATGCTTGTTCATGTTATTGTCAGCTGCAGTGAGCTTGCACATTCACGAAGGCATGTTCTATTGGTACACAGATGCAAAGGATGGTCCTTCCTTTTCAAAGGTGAAGCTTTGCCCTTAAAAACATTTTGTTAACTCTCTGTAATGCTTTCGGCTTAACGTAATTATTTTTTGTTCCTTAGGAAGCAGTTGGATCCATTTTGTCATTTGGTGCAATTGGCTCTCTCGTGGGCATACTTCTCTATCAAAACTTTCTGAAGAATTTCCCTTTCCGGAATGTCGTCTTCTGGGCACTTTCCCTATCTGTCCTGTCAGGATTTCTGGATTTGATTCTGGTGCTGCGCATAAATCTGGTAGACGAGTTTGTTTCACATATGATCAGTAGGATCAAGTGGTTACCCTTACTTGTTCTCAGTTCCAAGCTCTGCCCTGCTGGTATGGAAGGCACTTTCTTTGCTTTGCTCATGTCCATTGAACATGTAGGACACCTTTTGTCGTCGTGGGGTGGAGGAGTATTACTCCATACCCTGAAAGTTACTCGTACTCAGTTTGATCATCTATGGTTGGTTATTGTGATCAGGAGTTTATTGAGGTTAATTCCAATTGGATTGGTCTTTTTGATACCGAATGTTGACTCCAACTCAACCATTCTTCCAGCTGAGATGTTAATAAACAAAAGAAGTGAAAGTGTAATTGATACTGAGAAGATAGAGATGACTGCTCTGATAAGTGATGAAGCTTGAGTTGAATCAGTTCTGTTTTCAGGTACGGGAACATCAGATTCTTTAGCAAACCTATCAAATGGATCCATTGACATTCCAGCTGACAGACATATTGCTGTCAATTTAAGAAATTTCTTGAGGTTTTTCTCTCCATTCATTGTTTGTTTTTATGGTTTAAATAGTTTTCCTTCCTCGCAGAAGATCATCAAACGTTTTTTCTTACAATTCATCATCATATATATATATATAAGAGTAGTGGGAGATTTCAAATTGGCTTTGCCAAAAGAGATGATTGGCTTTCATGATATGAAGGGAAGACACAATGGATATTATAAGTTATGAGGTTGTCATCAGATACTGCAGTTTTCTCCTGAAATTCCAAGCCTCTCTTGTTTGGTATCATATATTACTCTCTGGTTTTTCTGCTGGTAATTTCCGATGATCCCGACTTCATTTTCATATGACAGACTTGCCAAGGCCAAGCAGACTAGAGACGCGTCAGGCTTGACAAAGTAGAACACACCAGTGACATCCACTTCGAGCTCAGCGTTACCTTCAAAGAACATTTTGATAGTGGGAATGCTTACGTCTTCATAACTTGTGAGGTTAAAGCAAGTGTCTAAGATTGAATAGCCAGGAGCTGAAGGAAATCCGGAAAACTGTTTCAGAAACTCTGTCTTCACAGCTTTGTAAATGGAAGGTGGTAATCTTGTGATAACCGTTCCTGAATCGATTAGAATCCCTCTACCAAAGCTTGAAGGTTGCAGCTCCACGCCACCAATGCTAGCACCGGTAAGATTCAGAATATAAAAGGAACGAAGCTGAGGGTTCTGTACTAGCGGCGTGTAGGAAACTGAAGTTGAATTCTTGTAAACAGAGGATTCGTTACCAAAAGACAACGAACCAGAAGCTCCATCCTCAAGAGAAGGTAAACAGTATGAGAAAACTCCGTTGAAAGTTTTCAAAGTTTGGGAGACTAAAGAAACTGAGCTTCTTCCCAAACCCATTAGACCAGAGGCTCCTCCAAACAGACCTTTGTTGTTTCGGCCACAACCAAAGGCAAAGTTTTCGAGTTTTGTGTCGCCCAATAGGAGGCTTTCACTGGCCAAGTCTCCTCGAGTGTATGATCCATCTCCATAGCTGACAACATAGTCACAAGTTGTCTTTCCAACACCACTGTTACCTCCACAAAAGCCTGCATTGCCGGTGGCTGCTACAAGATCCTGACAAGTAGATGAGTTACAGAAAACCGTCTTGTAAGAAGATGAGACTGATGGGTCATACAAAGGACCTTGTTGGTTGTAACAGGATTTGCAAGGCTGGCATTGGACCCAAGTCAAGTCACTTCCAGTGTCAACGATCAAAGTCATGTTTTTACCTCCTAATTCAACTGTAACGATGTAGTTCAAAGTCTGAAGTTTGATCCCTGAGGCTAACGGAATCTGTGCTTCAGAAACAGATTGTGCAGTGGTGGTTGAAGTCAATGCTTTGATTCTGAGTTGAAGTGACTGAACTCGAATGGTATCGAGAACTAAGGCTCTTCTCAGCTTCTTACCCCAATCTATAGACTTTCCTGAGCAAAGTTCTCTATGTTTCATCTCCAATGTAGTGGATTCTCTTCCTTTTCCTAAGTTTTCAAAACATAATCATCAAATTTTTATAAAGATAAACTGATCTTGTCTCTTTGCAATAAACAGCTTACATAAACAGAGTAAAGAGTCAACAAGAGGAGATCAAAAACAGAAACACTCAGGATATACAACACATATATATGATAGATGAGTTGTCTTCCACGGAGGAAAGAAGCTCAAGATTCTAAAGCTTTAAGAAAAAAAAAAAAAAACTATACTAATCCCAATTCAAAGAAAAGGGATAATATAAAGTAGTGTAAAAGCCAATGACTTTAATTAAGAGTGTATACAAATTTTGAGACTTTTGCTAATCTAACCATAAATCACGCCATTAATAAAAATAAAACTAAAGCAAAGAAACAGTATCTGTGTATCTTTCTGACTTTCTCTATGGTTGGTGAGCGTTTGAGAAGACAAAAAAAAAAAAACAAAAAAAAAAAAAAAA